>VZTF01003813.1:206590-222535 GCA_013397755.1 Cnemophilus loriae | reverse complement strand
AGGTTCAAATTTAAAGGTATAAGGTAAATTTGTTATTAACAGTCAGAGGAGGATAATGAGAAGTAAAATAAGCCTTTAAAACACCTTTTTTTGCCCCCTGCCCCTGCCTCTTCTCACCAACAGCATAGGGAGACAGGGCGTGGGGGTTTTGGTCAGTTTGTCACACAAGTTCTTTTTCTGTTTGCTCAGACAGAGGAGTGTGTCCTATGCTATGCCGTGGGGTCCCTCCCATGGGAGACAGTTCTCCGTGAACTCCTCCAGCATAGCTCCAATCTCATGAGAAATGATCCTGCCAAAACTGCTGCAACGTGAGTCCCTCCCACGGACAAAAAGTCTTTCTGAAACTCTTGCAGTGTGGGTCACTCGTCCACGGGCTGCAGTCCTCTAAGGGTAGGCTGCTCTAGTTTGGAAGCAAGGGCTCTCTCTCTCTATCTCTGGAAGCAAGGGCCCTCTCTCTCCATTCAGGTCTCCCACTGGATCACAGCTCTCTCTGACATCCACCCGCTCCGGCGTAAGCACTATTTGCACAGGCTGCAGGTGGATCTCTGCATCTGCTGTGGACTCTGTGGGCTGCAGGGGGACAGCTTGTTTCACTACGGGCATCACCACGGCCTGCAGAGGAATCTCAGCTCCGGCGCTTGGAGCGCCTTCTCCCCATCTTTCTTTTGCACTGACCTTGTGCCGCCTTGTTGTTTTCTTTCACATGTCCTCACTTCCTCCTCTTCTCTGACTAGAAGAAAAACTGCTGCTTGTAGGTACCACTGTCAACAAGTTCCACTAATTCAAAGATTCTTGCAAGATCCCGCAGCACCGAGAAGTTGATCTCGTCTAGGTTCCACGTCGGGGTATTGCTCATCATGCTTCCACTGCCAGCCATGCGGCCCCGCTGCCACCGCGTGAGCAGTGGCAGCCGCTGTGGCGCTGGCGCTATTTAATGCCTCTGTTCATGTGGGACGCCAGGAAGGGGAAGCAGCTACCGCTGCCCCTGCGCTTCTGCCCACAGCACGGCTGGCTAGGGGCTGCCAAGCAGGTAAGGCTCGCTGCAGGCCTCACCGAGATGGTGGTGGCCACAGCGGCGCATCATCGCTGCCTGTGCCGGGATAGACCCCGGTGGTGGCGCCTCGCTGCCCCTGGGAAAAAAACTGCCCTTGCACTGTTCTTGCACTGTTTTGATTTTCTTCTTCAATATGTCATCATAGAGGCGTTACCAACTGCTCTAATTGGGCCAGCAACATGTCCATCTTCAGAGCCATCAGAGATTGGCTCTGTCAGACATGGTCGAAGCTTCTAGCAGCTTCTCGTAGAAACCACATCTGTGGCCCTCCCCTGCCACCAAAAACCAAGCTGTGCCAATTTAACACACCCTGGACGACCCACATTGAAATGGTCTGTTTCTGGTGGACTGTACGCCACAGGAAGGATTCATGCTGGAGCAGTTCATGAAAAACTGTCTCCCATGGGAAGGATCCTATGCTGTAGAAAAGGAACAGCCTAAGGAGGAAGAAGCAGGAGAGATGAAGTGTCTGATAAACAGACTGCAACCCCCATTCCCTAACCCCCTGCAATGATGAGAGCAGGAGGAGGTAGAAGAGTGAATGAATGACATGGAGCTTGAGGAGAATGTGAGTATATGGAGAAGGTATTTTTAGGTTTGTCTTTATTTTCTCACTGTCCTATGCTGTTATTAATTGGCAGTAAATTCAGTAATCTTCCCCTATTTAAGTCTGTTTTTCCCGTGACAGTAATTGGTTAGTGATCTCCCTGTATTTATCTCAGCCCATGAGCTTTAACATCTTCTTTTCCTCTTCTCACATTGACGGGGAGTGAGAGAGCAGCAGCTGGGTATGGCAGCCAGCTGGGGTCAAACCCACCGCATTATTACAGAAGGAAACCAAGTTGACCATGCATGACTTACCCTTAGTAAACACGTGCTTTCTACTCCTGATCAATTTCCTCTTCGTTCTACACCCAGAAATCTGTTCAGGGGGACTTGCTCTATGACTTTCCTGGAGATCCTAGGATCCTAGGCTGAACTAGTACAGATATAGATGGTGGAAAAATCTTTAAGATTAGAGAAGGAGAAGCTTTAGTAAGACAGCAATTTGCAGATAAAACATTTGGTGTGGATACATTTGTAAGAGAAAATTATTTATCATATTTGTAGTTAAGGCTTACGTAATTTGTTTGCCCTAAAAATACTATTAATTAACTTTCAACATGTCTCTAATTTCACAAACATGTTTCAAGAAGATATATTAGATGGAATCTCCTGCTGAAATGAAATATCACTCAGTAAGAGAGGTTATAAATCCTAGCAAGCATTATTTTAAATGTTCTGGGATCTCATCAGACAATGTCATATCACATCACAGAGTAAAACATAAATTTGTTTGTTGTCATACCAGCTAAGCAGCAACCATAATGTTCTATGATGTGATAGAACCTGACATGCGACAGCAAAGATGCAAGGGTTATTGATGTAGGAGAAACCATGGAAGTGCCCGAGAATGATCACATAAGAATTAGGACTTTTCTGCCTGTGGAAGGATGACACAGCTGGGAGCCAGCTAGGGAAGACACCCTGTTGGATCTGTTTACAAAGAAGGACTGGTGGGTAATATGGAGGCAGTCTTGGGCATGGTGATCATGAAATGTTACGAGTTTTTGGTTCTCAGGAATCTAAAGAGAAAAGTCAGCAGAACAGCTGCCTTGGATTTCCACAGGGCAGACTTTGGCCTTCTTAGGGAACTGGTTGAGACGGTCCTTGGGAGACAGTCCTGACGGGCAAAAGAGTACACTAAATCTGGACATTCTTCAAGAAGGAAATCTTATAGAGGCAGTAACAAGCCATCACTATGGGTTGGCAGGAAAGAAGACCAGGCTGGCTGAATAGAGTGCTTTGGCTGGAACTCAGGAGAAATAGAAGAGTTTATGCCCTTTGGAAGAAGGGACAGACAAGTCAGAATGATGACAAAGATCATAAATAAATTTATACATGGAGAAAATTAGAAGTGCCAAAGCCCCGCTAGAACTTAATGTGGCTACTGCCATAAAAGACAAAAGAAATTGTTTCTATTCATACATTAACAACAAAAAATAGTCTATAGGTCATATAGATCAGCTTTCTACCATTCCACAAGCCTAATAATGTTGAAAAATCTGTACTTTCTCCATACAAGGACAAGTGGCGTGCTCCTTATGTTGTCAGTAGTCCTGTTTTTATGGGAACTAAACTTGATTATGTCAGGAAGGTAGGGTCTCGGGGGTTACTAGAGGACCTGTTCTTTCAGCCATCCCTCAAGCATAGTAAATCAGAGATGAAAAAGGAAAATGTATAAACCGCATATACTGCATTCTAAATCCTGCACCTGCATACGCAACTCTGTCTTGTAGTCAGTAATACCTAGCAATTTATCAGAATCCTGCGAGCATGATTTTCACATGGGCTTTTGCACATTACAGTATTACCTTGAGATCTGAACTTCTTAGCTCCCTTTGAAGTCTGGTTCTCTCGATGACTCTCTTCACATTCTATCACCTAAATGACGGTTCCTTTGGCAGAACCTTTCTCCTTGAAATATTTTGAATTTTTGTTCAGTGACAGCAGTTTGATTATAGATCTCTTTCATTGTTCTGTTCTTTGCGAAAGATAAGAGAAGCCAAGAACAAAAATATTATCTCCTTTCATGTATTTTTGGAACCATTTCAAAAAATTCACATTCCACAGAGATGGGAGCATATTTTGATTCTGGAAAAAGGGACAGGAATAAACTTCGTTGTCAATAAAAGATCTTATTTTTAAGCTTCCCTCCAAAAAGGAAAGAAACTCATTACTTTTAAGGGCATAATAGGGAAAATTTATTAAGTTTTCTTAAGGTTTATACTCTATAGGAAATAGATAAATAAACCCAACCCAAATCAAAGCTTACAAGCACAAAGCACACAAAGGAAGAGAAAAAAAAGGTGGATACAAAGGAGAAGAACAACTGCCAACGCGGTCAAAGCCCAACACATAACAAATTAGGAGCATTTTCTAAAAGGCAACTCTACATCCTCTAAGAAATTGCTGAACTGAAGCACCTGCAACAGTTATAAGACACTTTGCTTTCTTTCTAAGAACCATTAGATTGACCCTTGCCTCTAACTGGGCTCCAAGAACTTCTGTGCTTCTCTAATATTGTTTTTCAAAAGAACGCAAGCTCCCCCTATCCATAGGAATACTTTGAAAGGCAAGATGGCTTACACAAATAGGACACAGCAGGAATACATAGAGAATGCTCTAAATGCATTTCATTTAGTGCATTTCATTTTTTGTTAAGTATGCTATGTATGAACATTCTGCTTCTATAGACTTAACTGATATAGCTATGAGGGTATGCTCTACAGGGTTTTTTCAGATTATTCTGCCAGATAAAGGTTTTCTTTAAACATAAGTGTGTTGAAAAATTATTTGCACTTGAGACAGTATTAGCTGCTATTTGATTATTATTTTATTGTGCAAACTTAAGCAAAATCAAAGAAAATTAATTTTTAAAAATGAATGGACTATTAGTTTAAAATAATAACTGAGTCTTTTACTTCTGACTTGAACTTCATCAATTCTAAAAATGTACATCTTCTGACATTTGCATTCACTATATTTAATCTACAGTTTTGTTTTAATGAGACAAGGATGTTATCTATTAATTGTCGAAGAGTATATTAACTTATTTAGTGATCCCACCTTTGATAGATGTTCTTAGGAATCAAATTCCCTGCTTGCTGAGTTATACTCAGTAACTTATGGTATGAAAAATCCATGATTTTCAGATTTACAGCACTCTATTACATTTGTATGCAGGGAACTTTCTTTTGATCATCTTCTTTTTTAAACTTATAAATTACACAAGATAGGCTGTGAAGTTGCTGCTAGGAACCAATCCCTTCTCATTAAATTTACTCTAAAAAAAAATAAATAAGGCTGAACTACACTGTACATAATTTTGGCAATAATTCAACAAGGCTGAATTCTTAAAAATTAATATCTTCTTTTATACTACTGCCTATAGGAAAAATAGAGTTAAAATAACAGTGGTAGATTTTCAGAATGAAACATGCTAATAAATGTTGTCTGAATTCTAGCTTACCCAACTTTTTTATCACTTGTTTCTTTAACATTCACAAACACCTTGGTTTTACCTGGCTAACAAAAACAGTGGTCTAAGTTTCAAAATCTGTATCTTACACAGGTAAGACCCTCAGCTTGTGTCCGAAGCATTTTGAAACATTCTTTTCAAAATCTGTGATATTTCACTAGTCTTTTCCTACAATGCTCTGTCTCACGTTTTGGTGCCCAGTTCTCAGAATTTCTAAACTGAGGCTGGACACCAAAATTTACTGTCCTGTATGGAGAGTACAGAGACCAGCACAGTACACCCAGCTAACATAAGCAACCAAGGAAAGAATCAGGAAAAATACATTTTCTATGGTGACTCTGGGGAACACATCTGAAACTCTCCCCAGAGTGTGTTCGTAAATCTTCTGTATTGTGTGAGCAATAGTCAATTGCCTTGTTCTTTTAACTTTCAGATGGGGAAAGAAGTGGGAGTTAGAAAAGGAACCCCAGTTCATTCTTCCCTTTCCCAACCTCCAAATTTTAGTGCTGCATGCATTAGTTTCAGTGAGGTGTTCCTTGATATTGGTTTTGTTTTTGTTTTTGTTTTTGTGGGTTTTATTTTTGTTTGCTTGTTTGTTTATTTGTCTGTGTGTGTATGTGTTTGCATTCTCCATAGATAACTTGACAAAGGCCCTGGTTACAATTCTGTAAAAAAATCTGGGGTTTAATTTAATTTTATAATTCTTTCATATTTGAAAATCAATCAACTTGAATGCCATGAACTCGGATATACTGTTACTATAAGTGAGAAATAATTTTGAAAAAAAAAGATGAGATAAAGGAATGAGGAAGAGAAGGGATAAAATAACATGTTGGGAGAGAAAATGGTAAGATGGATCAAAAGAGAAAGATAATGATGAAAGTATAAAGAAGAAGAATGAGAGAGAAAATAATGTTAGCTAGAAAAGCTCACTTTGTGGAAGTTGCAGCTAAACAGTCAGAAATGCCTATTCTGTTTAGAACTCAAAACATATTGATAAACTCTTTCATTTATTTTTCTAAAATGTTTATATCCCTATTTTTATATTTTATGGTAGGATTTCTTCACAAGAAGTAATTGCAGTGAGAAAAATAAAGGTTTTCTTTGAGCAACGTGATTGCATCATAGTTAAGTTGCAGTTTTACCTCTGTTCTGTTTGACCACAAATAAACAGTCATTTATCTCATCACTGATATTCGTGAAAGCTTTGTATGAGTTCATACAATAATCTTGATCTCAGGCACACCTACCAGGAGATGTTAGTGATATAACTGAAGTTTCAAAACATCGAGGGCATCCTACAGGAAAGTTGCAGGGCTTTTTACAACGGCAAGACAAGGGCGAATGGCTTTAAACTAAAAGAGGCTAATGTTAGATTGGGTATTAGGAAAAAAATTCTTTACTGTGAGAGTGATGAGGCACAGAAACTGGCACCTCACCCCTGGACATCTTCAAGGCCGGGCTGGATGGGGCTTTGATCTACCTGGTCCGGTGAAAGGTGTCCCTGCCCATTGCAGGGG
Source organism: Cnemophilus loriae (assembly GCA_013397755.1). Taxonomy (NCBI): domain Eukaryota; kingdom Metazoa; phylum Chordata; class Aves; order Passeriformes; family Corvidae; genus Cnemophilus; species Cnemophilus loriae. The sequence continues at coordinate 215,880 of VZTF01003813.1, read as the reverse complement.
GATTGGAACCTGGTGGTCTTCAAGGTCCCTTTCAATTCAAACCATTCCATGATTCTACAATCCTGTGATTGTCTCCTATGTGGTATTAAGCAGCAGGAAACTAAAAAAGAAAGATTTTTGATGTAGACTTTATGACAAAACACATTAATAAATCTATGATTTATACCTGTGAAGAAGATACTATGACTCTTTGCTGCCTCATTATCTAAATGCCATTATGCTAAAAAGTGGAACATGTAGGTTATCCCAGAGGGTCTCTAATTCATTCAAGGAAGTGGTGACCCTGAAAGTGATGGAGGTGGTCGCTGTGCAGGCTCTGGTTGCTTCCCATGCTGGTGTTTCACAACACCATGTCTGGTGCCAGCATATGTGCCATCCACACTCAGCCTGGTGGGGAAGAGAGCCTCCCATGGTCAGAGGATGATAGATGAGTGACGGAAATGGTCCCTACTGACTCCATGACAAGTGCCGCCCCTATGCAAATGTGCAAATAACCAGATACAGGCTCTATTAAGTGTGATAAAATACATTCGGCCTTGCTCAGACTTGAAATTCAGACTGAGACAAAATAAAATCATATACAACTATTATATCTTTTATCTTCTACAAACAACTAAAAGGCATGTAATTTTTCCATCTCTTACCTCATTATGAAGTGTTTCAGTCTAACTGACTGAAAATTATATTCATGACTATAAATGATTCAGAACACCTTCTATCAATCCTCTTTCCAAAGAATTCTCCAGGAATCAAAGGAAAGAAGACAAGTATATTTCTTCTGTGAATCAGTATTTTGAAAGGCAAAAGGTATTTTTGAAACTATTTTTAGGCTCAAATTTAGTTACTAATTTCAGCTTTGCAGATTATACCTAAGAGAATCTGTTCTGTGTAGAAAAGACAAATCTGATTAATATATGATGAAAGGGTGCTATTCATCTTTTTCAGGCTTCATAGGGTTTAACTATTTTATATTTTCAATTTTTGACTAAAAAACATTAACCATAAACAGATTTTCCTTTGATTTTTGCAGCTGAAAACCTGTCCTCAGCTTTGTATGCAACAGATTATCATAATAATACCTTTTTCCTGTTTTACACCTTTTGTAGCCAGCACATTTTGCAAAGAAACATTTCGCATCACTTTATCCTTGAACATATAACAGGAACAATTCTAGGTGCAGTAAATGAGCTGCTGCTATGAAATAAATCTTCATATTAATGGTTTCAGTGCTATCACTGGGATCATTTGCACTCACAGTATATGAGATCATAATTATTAACATTCTCCCCATAATCTGACCTCAGGTAATCCTGTTTCTTCTCTGAAAAGATTCAGTGGAGGATTTAAAAATATGTCATAATTTTGTGAGGTACTAAACATATTTGTCCATTTGAAACTACGAGTTCTTAATTTTTCTGTTTTCCTGCAATCTCTCACTGTCTGATTCCTCAGTAGTTTTATGACTTTTGGAACACAATTGAGAATTTGAAGTTTTTGCAATGAGTTTGAGAAAGTGTTAAGAAATTCTGGATGAATTTCTGTTTTCTATGAATTCTGGTTAAAAATATTTCCCTATACGTTACAGAAAATTCCAGAAGATTTCCAGATCTTCTTTGTAACTGCTGAGTGCTTAAAAATGTGACTAATTTTTTCATATGCTTAAGAAATTAAAATCTTGACCTAAGAAAAACCTACATATTGATTTCTTGACTATCTTTTTCATTAATTATTTTTACTGTATGCTGTTTTTGGATATCTTGCAAATTCTTCCTCACTCTGCAAGGATACAAATATAATTGCTACTGCTTGCTTTCTTAAAACAGACAAGGTAAACAATATTTTTCAGTCATTTGCCTCCTTTAATTCATATAAACTATTTGCCAGTTTGAAGAATTATAATATCGAATACTTGCCATCATATTTATTTTATGACTCAGAACGGTGCACACTCTAATACAAGTTGCAAATGTCTGCATTTTTCAACTGCAATTTCCCAAATTTTCAGGCAGCATAGTCTATAAAATAACAACAGCAAGATTTAAAAAAAAAAAAATTGTAACCTTTTCTTTTGTATGAATATATTTTGTGGCTGTAAAGAGAAATGTTTTTGGAATTCCTTGGTTTTTTTTCTCATTTCTGGTAACTGATTTCCCTCTGTGTCTTGAAAGGACCTCTTAAATATTGAACAGTGTGAATCAAATCCTCTTGTGCAATGAGGATCTCATAGATAGGGACTCAGCAGGGATCTCAAAGATAGTAAGTTTTACAAAGACAAGACTTATCAGAGTGACAGAGTGAAAAAGAAGATAAATTGTACACAGTTCATCGTTGTTCTTTTGCCATGAGTATCAGTAATAATTTATATTTGCTCGTGACTGGAAAATCTTATCTATGACAACATATTGTTGACACTTTGAAGCTTTAAAAATTCTAACCAGATAGTACTATACAAAGTAAATGGTAGTAAAATTCCTATTTATGTCCACTGTTAAGTTCCAAATTATCTATTAAAGATAAACAAGTTTCATAGACATAAATACTAATTTTAATTTCTTATTGGGTTTGCACTTTTATAGTAAAATTATTTTTCAATGATTCAGCATCTTTTATGATGTATAAACCAGACAAGACTTATACCCATCAATGCTTTAAAATATGCACAATTAAGTATAACCTATAAATATATATATATGCACACAGACATATTTTTGGTAGGTTGTTTTGTACAGCTGGTGTGACAATATGTGATGAAAAATGCTGTCACACAGGCAAAAATTCAGATACTCCAGAGAGTATCTGAGTTGTCTTTGCAATCCTTTCGGACAGGTGATCTAGCTGTTGCTCCCTAGGAATTTGCATCAGGTTGCATCAGTGCAGCTTTGAATTTTATCTCCGATTATCACGAACTGTGTGTTCCTCTGAAGTGGCGTAAGGCTTATCGCCACTCTTAGAGCAATGCATGTCCATGTCACTGTCACACTCATTCAAGTAATGATGTGAGAGCCCATACACATCAACACAAAGTGCTACCGTTTTTAAGTGTAATAACACTGATAAGTCACTTTGCAAAACTGTTGATAAAAATGTTTGTTGCATGTGGCCACTGTTCACAGAAGATGATGGAGACATTAATTCATGGCAATAGAGTAACCATTCTAATGAGAATAGGTAGAAATTATGTTCAATATGTTGGGCAAGGAGTGCTGATTGAATGTCCCAATATAAACAAAGAAAAACAAAGTCCTGCACTTTAGCTCTATACAATTTCAGAACATTTTTCTGGAAATAAATCTCTTTTAGATAAGATTTTCATCACAGCTCATCACTGAATAATGTAAAATTAGATCATAATCCTTCTTGGACAGTGTTGGCTTCCTGCTGTAGCATAAGGCATGCTCATACAGCTTTTTTCCCTAATATCATAGGTCTTTCAGCAGATACTAAATCCCATTATAAATAGTATCCAATTTGGAATAGGAGTGAAAACTACCTTAGTAACCTATTACTACATATCCTTTTTTAACCTAAATAATTAACTTAGAGGCAGAAGTCCATCATTATGGCACAGAGCATACAACAGAATTATAGTGTTAAGACACCTTCAAAATGAATTTAATCCTTTTTCTACTATAATTAGCTATAATTACTATTGTAGAATAGTTCTGATAATGCAACATGGATAATTCCTTTAACTACCAGATGCTGGTGGCAAGCAGTTACCAGAGCAATGTATAATTATTTATATGTGTCTGGAAATATGTGTGACTTCCAGTACAAAATTGGTTGCATAGAACTAACCATTAATGAAAAGTTTATTTCAGACAAAGCTGTTCTAATAAATGTTAACCATAACATCAGGAAGCCACAGGCTGAGGGCCATTATAGAAGAAAATTGAATTTATCAGCAGTCCTCAAAAGTACAATCTTAAAATGGTAGCAAAGGCCTTGAAAGTACAATGCAATGGATGAATCCAGATGCCCCAGGCCCTCTCAACAATGATAAATTACTGGTTATTTAAAAAAAAGCAACCTTGAGAGTTAAGTATAATTTGTTTCAAGGATAATAGAGAGAAAGAGGGAAACGTATCCGGCATAATAAACAAACCATACCATACATAGTCTACGTGGATTTAAAATTGTGTGCTGAACCCATGAAGAAGGAGGTGAAGGTGTAATGCACATTACAAAACACAGAGAAATCACTCCAAGCAGTCTCTAGAGCGAGGAGCGAGAAATCCTCAGCATTAAGTTCTTTTCAGAAATAACTTGAGATGCTAATGACTCACTCAAGCCCTCTATCTTCCTTTGAACCCAGAGGACTGTAGGGAAGGGTGTGCATAAGCCAGAGGAAAGAGAAAACTGTACATCAGTTTTAATGATATAGTTATTGGAAATGAGCTGCAATAATTAGATAATTTGGACTGTAACTTTGTAACAAGACTCATAATAATTCTTTGATTGGATATTTAGAACTTTAATTTCACTAGCCATAAATACTTGGCTTTGCATGTAAGGTGTGTTTCTTCATCCTACATAAAGTGCACAGGACACTTATTTCTGACAACCTACCATAGACAACTCGCTGTTAAATTAACCTTTGGTGCTGTGTCCCTCATAGTATTCTATTCCTGAAGACAAGAATCAACAACTCTAGACTGTCCACTGGTTAATTTCTCTAACATTTTCTGCATCTGGTGTGTGTTGTCCCGTGTGTCTTTCCCCCACCCTAGCCTCTTGTCCTTTTCATTGTTACAGAGAAAAAGTTGCACCCTTCCTCTTTGAAGCTGCAAAATACTCTTTTCCTCTTCATCTTGAAGACTACAGTGGTATGGTGTAAAAAAGAATTTAATCTGCTTTCCTTCAATGGCAACCCAGCATTTCTTCTCAAGCCCTTAGTGGAAAGGAAAACAGTTCATTTTATTCTTTCTTGAACCTATGTTTAACGTATTTGAAAACTAGCAAAGAATCACATTAGTTTCTAGTTTGTTAGAGTATTTAAAGTGACTTTGTTCAGTCTTTCCTCAAAAATCAAAATTTCTAGAACAGTGATCACATGCATTGCTCTCCTCTGAACTTTTATAAATTGGTTTACATCTTAGAAACGCACAAGCTGTAAGAGGTTTCCCAAAATGTGACACAGTTTCTCAGAACAAGTTCTATCACTGCTGAAGATAATCTTTAGGTTGTACTCTTACACATTCCACAACTGCATTTGCATTTTCTGCAGCAGCATAATCTTCCCTTTTCCCGTGCCCTCTGATACATAGCATCTACCTTAAGCTTTTTCTTCAGTATGTCTTTTTCTTCTTTATTCACTGTTATAGATCATTGTTCTTGTACCTAGTAGTTAGAATTGTAACTTAATCTTTAACTCGTTTTTTATCCTTTCTGAATGGGAATTATTTGAAGCTCCTTATAACATTAAAATTTAATCAATAGTAATGAATTCAAAAGATGTTCCTGTGTTGCCTTACTACTTTTTCCTGTGAACAGTAAATATGACCCTGAAACTTAGTTTTCTACTAATTTTACAGCAGTTTTGTGCAAAAAATTTGCAAATAGTTTCACTAATCACCTTGGCTATAAAACTGCAGTCTGGAGTATGTAAATAAAACGCATCTTAGACCTAAACTGAAACAAAGAAAAGCAAATTATCACATTCACTTATCTCAGTTGTAATAGTAGCTTACTGTAGGTCATAATATCGAAGGTTTAGAATAAACTCAAAGTTCACAGTCTGACAAAATACAGGAGCTTTTCAGAGAGAACATGAAGAGGTACATTAGCAAATCTAATCAAGTCATCAGTATGCACTGACTTGGTAAGAAGTCTCTTAAAATCATTAACCAGTGATCTATAATTCATATCTTAGTTGACATCTACACCCACATTGCACTGAGGGAATTCATAAGTATAAATCTCTGCATATGGAAAGATGGCAAATATTTTCTCATACCATCTACTTAAATGTAATGCCACAAATTGGTAAAGAGTATTTGAAATATAATGTTAAGGGTGTTTTCTTATATCAACATCTGTACTATTCCAAGAAACAAAATCTTTAACTATTTCCTTGAGTCACCTCTTTGAAGTGAATCTTATTATTTCATTCTCTGCTTCTGCTAGAGGTAGCAATGACTGTGATGTGAGATAATTTGAGGCTCTGCGCACAATATTGATAAGACTGTTTTAAATTCTTCTCAAATTTTGTAAATCAAGACATGCAAGAGGTGGAATTGCTACAACTACTACACTTCAGAGAAGGACACAAAATAATTCCAGATTTGGAGAAATATGAGATATGCAAAACCAAACAGTATGTGAGTAAAAGACTTAATTAAATTGTCTAAACTCAGGCATGTCTGTGATGCTCCAAAATAGCTGAGATAGCACATGTGGCTGGCAGATATAGCACCACATCTACAGGGGATCTGCAGCTGTGCACAGGCTGGCTGAGTTACCTGAGACTGTTACAAGTGGGATTTGGAATCTATGCATAGGCAAGATCCAACATCTTGATCTTTCCTGACTATAACTGGAATTTTAAGACAGGAAACACATAGATATCTATATTTTTTCATTATTTAGTGATCTGAATCCTCCCATAGTAGGCCTGAGACTTTTATTTATTCATAAATTACAATCTCAGAAGGGACCCATCTGGTGTTTTTAGAGCTTCTGTGGATTTCTACCCTGTTCTGCAGCAGGTGAAATATTTTATCTGGTCTGCCTGGGATCATACAACATTCTTCACCCAAACTGCTTTTTGTGATTGATGGAAATTTCTTCTCCAGCGTGTTTTGCTACCTATTTTTTTTCTTGGTTCATTTACGACTGCCAGTAAGTGAAAATTTTGTTTCACCCAGTATTTGGTTTTGACAGAGTGTGTATAGACTTAATGAACCACGCGAAGCACAGGGTTAATTTAGAACATCACATATTCCTTTCTAGTCTTACAGTCATTGAAATTTGCCATGGTTTCAGTAGCCCCTACCCTAAACTAAACTGAGTGCATTTAGTGGTTCAGGAAACTTGTGTTCAGTCACTGTCCAGAGTATCTTGTTGAAGAAGAATTTGGAGGATGTCTCTCCATGAAAGTCTTACTATACGCCTTAACACAGCTCATGTTGCTGAATGGAGGCACGTTGTTAGTCTTGTAGTACTCACAAAAATCTAGGATCATTGTGAGACTGATTTAGATGCAGGGATTGACCTCTACTTGGAATTAAATGTCTACTACATTCACTTTATTCAGATACAGCTTGATCAGTGAGAAGACGTGCCAGTCTTGCCTTGTAAGAAATCATAATATAATATAATCAAAATAATTTTTTTTTCTTTTTAAAGACCTCTCTCTGCCTTCTCTTAAACATCGTCCTAATTGTCTCTAGACAACTATCTCAACAGCTTTACATGCTGGAATTAAAATATCTGCATCTCTTTACTAAAACTAGAATTTTCACTTGCAGCTAAATGATTTTGGCTGTTGTAGGCAGAGGATAACTAAAGTATTGAAGCATGATTCTGCACTTTATATTAAAAGTTTTGGAAAACAAGGTAGGCTTTTAATAAAGGAAATCCTAGAACTATGGAATGATTGAGGTTGGAAAGGACCTATATGCTGGTTTTGGCACAACAAAAAAATCTGGGAAAGAAGAAGGACATTTCAGATTTAGGGTGTCAGTCTTCCCAAGTCGCTGTTATGCATAATGAAGCCCTGCTTTCCTGGGGATGGTTGAACACCTGCCTACCCATGGGAAGGGATGAATGAATTCCTTGGGTTATTTCACATGCAAGTGTAGCTTTTGCTTCACCTATAAAACTGTCCTTATCTTGACCTATGAGTTTGCATTTACCCTTCAGATTCTCTCCCCATCCTACTGTGAAGGAGTGAGAGAGTGTTTGTGTGGGGCTGAGCTGCTGGCTGGGCTTAAACCATGACAACCTCTGATGATCATGTGGTCCAATGCCCCTGCTCAACCACTGGTCTGTTTCTGGAGTATTTAAATTCCTCTCTTGTCCCTGATTTTTCTAAAATCTCTGCTGTGGATTTCCCTGTGTTACTTTCATTCTGTTCATAAGAACAGCCTTTCAATCCTGTTTGTATTTCATTACCTGAGCTTGATAACTTAATTACCCCTGAGCTTTTCCCGGTTTAATACCTGGGATGATTAAAGCAGAAAAGAAATCGAGCATTAGTACTTATTATTTTTTGAAATGTTCCCTTTCCTGTAAGCACACAGGTTGTCTTAGTAGACTTAATTGCCTCCATGTCTGAACCTAACAGTACTTATTTTCCAATTTTGGGGGATTTGAGGGGAGGAGTGGTATTTCCCTTTCCTGATAGTGAACATGTTCTTGTTTAATACAACAATTTTAAAAATAAGAAAGTAACTTTAATCAAGAAAAGGATTTTTGAAGTGTAGTCAATATAATTGTTATTGTTTTACCAGAGAAGGGAGTTATTTTGCATATACAAAAACATCATTTTGTTCTCACTTCCTTTCCTTTTTTCTCCATAGCTGTCAATACTTTCACTCTGGAGAGTATTATTTCCATGGGACTTAAAGATGTCTTCTATTTCATATTACAGTTAGGAAGTATGAATCAGGAAATCATGTCTAAACAGTTGCTACAAAGAAAGAATTAAAAAAAAAAAAAAATCAAGAAGCTGAGACCTCCAGGTCAAAATTTCTAGAAATTAATAATGAATCAGTGTTTTTTTCAAAAGTTTGGCTATCTATTCTTACACAGTAAGAGAAGAAAACAGCTAAATTTTATGTTAAGAAAATCTTCGAAAAATACATACTAACAGCCCTGCATTTGAGTATAGTTTTCATATAGATTTATGACTTGGTAGGAAAAAAATCAATGTCAAATGGTACCCAAAGTAAAAGAAAATCTATGCGAGCTTATCCAAGAAAATTACAGTAGATAGAAAACTGATGAAGTGACATTTAGACATTGGTTGAAAAAAAATCTTCCACGATCAAAAAAATTCCATTATCCTTTGAGGATTATATAAAAAAAAATTAATCTGCTTGTCATACATGATATTGACATCCTAGCTTTTGATTCACAGCGTAGGGTATGTCTACTTTCAAGATCGTGTTATTTGGAAACTTTGTGTGAGTTTCATTTAATTTAAAAAGTAACTATGTAGAATCCATTACAATAAAATAGCCCAAAATAACTCTCCATGTGAAAATCTGTATTAAAAAGAAATCAAACTCGTTTTACCACATGATCCCCTCAAAGGAAATAAAATTAATATGAGCTTAAAAAAAAAA
>VZTF01003813.1:154640-206564 GCA_013397755.1 Cnemophilus loriae | reverse complement strand
AAAAAAAAAAAAAGACATTTTTCATCTTAGCCTTTGCAAAAGAATCTTCTACCAGCACAAGTACACCTTACTGTATGTACATGCTGAAATACGTAGTGGGACAGTTGTGAAACAATAGGATCAACTGTACATGACCTTTGCCAAAAGTTAATCTTTAAAAGCATCACACTAACTTACATCTGCATGGATGACAAACACTAAAGAAATATTACTGTGGATGACACTGGATATAGCGTGTACAAATATAACATAGAGTGGGATGATTTCCCAAGAGAATAGTCCCTTTTATTTCTCTGTGTTAAACGATGGCTGTCAAGCCTTAACATCTTTAGTAGAATTTCCTTATTTCACAACATGAAAATAATATATATATACCTGATACAAACACCAGTTTATTAATTTCTGGTTTTAACTTCTTAGACAGGCACGGTATGAACCAAGGGTAGGACAAGAAGATGAAAAGTAAGAAGATGAAAATGAAGAGCATAAATCTGTTGTTCCTGTCCATTTATTTTTTTAGTGCAGAGCAAAAGAGATAACAGCACCATAAGAATTACCCAACACATTGTGCATCAATTCAATAAAAGAATCCAAAGACAATATTGTTTTATTTCATTGTTACTGAAAATATAAAAACATTATAAAGTTAAAAACAAATGAGAATTAGTTCTTACCATAGATTTCTGTATTACTTTTCAAAACTTATTTCTGTTTACAAGCTTTCCTAGTACCTGTCGGGTGGAACTAATAGGCAGAGAAGCCAAGGACTAGATTGCCAGTGAAGTTTAACTGAGTTAGAGTAAAGTAGAGCATGAATGAAGATTATGCAAAGATTATCATTCTGTTAATGGAATGAAATATCATTCTGTTTCAGATCAGCTGAAGTATATGGTTTGAAGAACATCCAGGAGGAATTTAATGGTAAATTAAAAAGTCCCACTTAGATTCATAGTGAGCCTTAATATCTAGAAGTACAAGAAAGGCACCACTACCATGCCAAGATTTGAAGAGAAGTAAAAAAAAAAAATAAACAAGAGTAATAAGTGTAGCAATAGTCATTGCAGCCAAGACTATAAAATAAAATACAGCAACTAGAGACTTTCTTTAATAGGGGAGAAATTATCTATGTTTTTAGTGTACTACTTCCCTAATTCAAACATGAAAGTTGCATCACATCTAAAGTAGCGTATCTTACTATATTGTTTTGTTCTGTACAAGTAGATACTAGTGTAATTGAAATCCACTTAATGTTCTAACAATATAATGTTGGAGTTTTGGGGTCCTTGTTAAATACTACGCTGTAAGTTTGTTCAAATGTCTAAGAATCTGATTTCTTCAGGGTGCCATACACAGTGGGGTTTGTTTCTGGTTTTTGTTGTTGCTTTGGGAAGCATATATCCAGAGCTTTCATTCTTAAATATTTATGAATATGGTGCTGTTCTTGATGACAATATTCACAGTGTTGTCTGGAACAACAGTTTTATGTGAGACAATTTTATGTATTCTGTGTTAGATAAAGCAGCAAGCAAGCCATCCATATACTGCTTCGAAAAGAAAAAAATATTAAATTTACCCAAGAAATAAAGTCCCCAATAGTTTTTTTTTCTTTTAATAAGTTTTTTTTTTCTTCAAGAAACAAATGAAGGGGAAAACGAAATTATATACGGCATAGGAAAATGTTCGTGAAGGATTGTGTCCCTTGAGAGAGATCCCACACTGGAGTAGGGAAACAGCATGAGGAAGAAAGTGTAGCAGAGGTGAAGTGTTATTAACTGATCTCAACTCCCATAACCTATCCCCCTGAGCCATTCGTCAAGGAGGGAGGGAGGAGACAGAAAAATTCAGGGTGGAGGAGTGAAAAGTGAAGAGTCACCTGGGGGGAAAATGGGCAGCAGGGGAAAGGTACTTTTAGTTTCATCTTTGTTTCTTGCTATCCTGCTCTGTTTTTATTGAAGTACACGAAATTACTCTCCCCCAAGTTGAGTTTGTTTTGCTCAAGACACTAACGGAAGAGTGTCTGGACCCATGGAATTTTCCAGCTTATTTTTCCCCTCCGTCTTGCTGAGGTGAGAGGGACAGAGTGGCTGGGTGGGTCTGTTAGCCAGTCAAGGTTAACGCACCACTCCTGCCTTGGTCTCTCCAGCAGTGAACTCTCAAACATGCTGATCTCTGTAGTACCCAACCCAGCCTTATGGCCTCCCCAGTATCTGGCTCCTAATTTCCTTGCAGTGATTGCCCGCACTGACCTACACAACCACAAACTATGTATATTTTACTGAGTATATAAGGAGACAGTTAAACTACTCAATTTCAGAAGATTTATGCAAGGACTTCAGTTATCTAGAGGGAGTTCATGCAGCAAATTCAATTATGTGAGACGTTCCTCAGCTCATACAAAAAGCATTCTATATTTGTGCTTTTTATTTCTGTCAGCTAGTTTACTATGAGTCATTTTAAGCAGAATTGTAATCTTCTTTTCTCTCTAAAAAATAAACTTGCTGATAAATTTGGAAAGGTGAAAAAAATGTAAGCAGCGTACCATTGGACAAGAAATAACTTGTTTTAAAATGCAGATATATGTTTGTTAAAATAGGAGCTCTCTAATAAAACCCATCACAACTTTTCTTTTCCCTAAAGATTTCCACTGTTTTAGGACTTCTCTTAAAATAACTTAAACATTTGTAACATAGATCTATGATAAATCAGACAATAGTGATTTCAAGATAAAACTTTTAATCCAGAAATCTTAAAGTATTGAACAACCTTACAAAACCAATTTACCAGCTCTTAAGACTTCACTAGCATTTTCCTCTTAAAAAATACACAATGGACTTTAGTATTTTCCATAACTTACATACCAAATGTAATCAGTATAAAAGAAAATATCTAAGTTCTTTATAGACATATTCAAGTATTTTGAATTATCCACAGGAATTCTTGAAGCTAACCCTTAAAAAACCCCCACAAAACCTTCATGTTATCCTCAACACAGTAAGAAGAAAATACTTGAATCAGAATTGAAAACTGATATATATGACATACAAATATCTTACAAGTCAATATTATCAACCATTATATAGTTATCTAAATATCAGCTTCTTTGAGAATCTCATGTTGGTTTGTGCACATTAAACTTTAATCTAGATTTACTGGCTTGCTTTGAAGTGCAGTGAATTTGAAAAATGATTCAATGCATAGCATTTGTTTTATAATCTTATGATTATATGCAGTCCTGAAGAAAATCCAAAGTATTAATCTCAAAGTTCAAAATACAAAGAAAGAAACCAGAAGAAACAGCTTCCTTTCTTTTTTTTTATTAACATAAGTAAACACAATGGAAGAATACTGTGAAATTCAGCATAAAGCATATACAAATAAAGGTGGACATTGCTTAACCATAACTTCAAATCTTCCTTAAGCTTAGGTCTGCGAGCTTTTCTCCAGACTTTTCAAACACTGGTGATTTCTTCTGCAAGCGAGAACATGTAAATTTATGAAAAAAATGAGTGTTCCCTTATTTCAGTCTCAGTAAAAAATGTGGACTAATTTTGATTCTCTTTAAGAACTCTTCTTTTGGGAATAAACATTGTTATAATCCGTTAGATTCAGGTTAATAGTGAAACAGATGATGTTGGAAGCATTGAAACTTAAGAAAAAATCTGGAGACGAAGTAAACCTGGCAGAGAAAATTTTAAGCAAAATTTAAGCAATTTATACACTCCTTTAAACAGCTGTGGTCCGCCAATATATAACTGTGTTTTCATCTTGGCTAGTACTGGCATATCTAGAACTACCAAACAAGGGAGCATTTTCACTGTACAGAGGCTTTCAAAACTATACATTTCAAACTTGTGCATTAAGACTACAAAAAGACCTTCCCAAAGATTGTGCTCTCAGATGTCAAAGATATCTTTATAATGCCCTTTTCCCTGCATATCTGACACTATTTTTTTTAAATTTGCCAATATAATTGTATGAATGAAAGTCAAGATAAAAAGCTGACCCCTTTAACCTTAGATTTAGTCTCCATGATATTGTTCACTCTGCTGGTGTCTTTTTCTGTCTTTATATACCCTTTAAAAGCCATTACCCTAATTCTGTGTTGCATGGCATTTTGAGTAGCCTTTTATACCTGTGCAATGTGAATGCAAACTGAATGTAATTTTATTAGGTTCTGATTAATGCATTGTTTGCTCGGGAGTAAATCCCTAGAGAAGGGATAGGATGGTGAATTGTCATGACAATCATCTTCATGAGAAGGATATAAGAGGTGAGTGAGTTTGTAACGGGATTATCATAATGTCCTGTATTTTATACATTTTTCTCAGAGTCTCAGTTTCAAATGGTTTTAGCCATCTGATTTCCATTAAAGTCAGTTGGAGTCATGTGGCTTTAATGCCACATGCCACTAGGCAGTGCAGGTGAAATGATTATGAATGGTATAATTGCATAAGATTTTACAGAATCACAGAATATTCTGAGGTGGAATAGACTCACAAGGATCATCAAGTCCAAATAGTAAGTGAATGGCCCTTATACTGCTTCCAGTAGATTTCTCATCTGTGTTATATGTGTAGACTTCTTTGTGTTTAAAATCTGATTTCTCCCTGCTATGAAACAAATTAAAACCAGCAAGTTTTGGAAGCACTTTTATAGTGAGTGTGGACAGTTTTTTTGATGCTGGAAGGCTAATAGCTACAGAACTCTAATAAAACTACAATAAACAGGTACACTAGAATGTCTGGTATAGTAATTGAGTGATAATAGCAGTATTCTGCTATTTATGAGGTTATGATCCTGTTCCCAAACTATGAGGCTGAAGAATGAACACTTTATTCCAAGACCAGAATTACATTATTGCCTCATGAAACAGTGCAGCAGCACATTACTGGTAAGATATGACTAGTATTAGTGATGCTATAGCTTTTTGCACTTTTAAACTGTTTAGGCAGCTTAGTGAAAATCATATTGGAGCTATATGTAATTTATGAGTGCATAAGGTGAGATGGTAATGACTTTGGTACTGGATAAATATGTAAAACAACAAAAAACTGCATGAAACAGTTCTGTCAACTACTACTTTGAAAATGTATTCACATAACTTTGAAAGGAAAGTAAAAAACAAGAGTAATAATGCTCTTTCTCTGTTTGCATACAGCTGTGGGACTATTGACTTGCACTAGGCCTTTAGTCACCCAGTGAAGTAAAATGCATAATGCAGAAAATGCTGCCTTAGGGTTGATCTGCAAGCATCTATATTTTGCATTGCTCATATGAATAGTCATAACGAAATCAATGCAGCTACTCAGATATGTAAATTTACCCATACATATTAGAAGATTCAGGGTCAGTATCGTAATTCCTTGTTGATCTTACTTTGAGCATTTTGATATTAGAAAATATGAATAAACCCTTCTCATTACCAAAGTAAAGCAAAATGAACCTACGTGGAAGGCAATCGCTGGCTGTAGATGGTCCACTCAAGCAGGGAGAGTTACACCATGCTAACGGCCGGTGGACAAAGCATGTTACATACAGAGAATTATGCCATACGCCTTGCTTGTCACCTATAGGCAGGGTACACTTCATTCCTAGTCCAAGACTTTACTATTTCATTATTCTTAAAATGACAAAACTCTTGGCCTTCCTCTCTGTGCTGGAAAACTACTTTGCTATATCACGAGTGTGCTTGTACCTTCACTAATACTCTTTTGATCAGATTTCTTCTGCTGTCCAGCAATTAAATGTCCCAGAAATTATTAGTTTCTTCTCTAGCTACTTTTCAAAAAGTGGTAAATACCTAACTGGTTGAAGAGGAATAGTAAAAATCTATTTCCAGCTATAGTGAAATGTAAACTTTTTGAACTTAAGTACCTATTTTGTGCATTATGGCATCTGTCCAGTTCGTGAAAGATTTCACTACAAAAATATTTCAATATAAAAAATTATTAAAGGACTAGATAAATTTGAGGACTTTCAATATTCAGAAGAAGAAGAGAAAAATTATGCAATGATCCAACCAACTAACATATCCTTGTTTTATTATTTGGCACAAAAATGGCTCTGAGAACAAATCTGTGAGTCTCATTTCTTTTTTCTTTTGTATGACTTGCACTTCTCTCCCTAACTTCTGTTTAGCATTCTTCAGTCTTTTTCCCATGACCGGCTTACTCAAACTGCACATAGGATATAAAATTTGCTTAAAGTGGAGTAAAGCTACTGCTGTGGAAACTTATTTTTTGTTCAGCAAAAACAAAATGCTGCAGTTTCTCATGCGTGTTGCTGCTGACACAACAGACTGTCTCTTTTCACCTTCAGCTAGATACTGCAAGATGGCAGTGTCATATTTCAGTATTTGTGAAGGCAATAGAATACTTTGCCTTTTACATCACTGTCTAACTATTAAATAATTAATCCTACACGATCCCTGTGAGGTTGATAAGTATTATCCTTCTCTTATAGATGAGACAGTAAACACCAAAGACTAAATTCTATTGACGTCAGCAGAGGGTTATTAAGGATTTTGTAGAAGATCACAAAGTTAAAGAGTCTCTAGCTCCTAATTCTGTGGCCAGCCTAATGGCCTAAACTAACTAATAATAAACACATTTTAGTGCTTCTCTTACAGAACCACAGATGATCTCCAAATATACTGGATTCAAAAGAGTATAATTTATCCATTGCATGTGATCTCCTCCAGGAGGCTATAAAGACATGAACTGCATAGGAGTTTTCTTCTCTTAGAGTTATATTTTTCGGTTCCTTCCTTTTGCCATTGAAGGAAAAAGCTATACAGCCTAAAACCCATTTATTATTTAGAAAAAGTGAGAACTTATTTTAATCTCTGTCTGATTAATCCTTTTTAGGATTTATCATTCAATTACTTTTGTGCTATGCAGCATTTGCTTGTGGTAAGATGTAATACATGCAGTTTGGCACATAGTAAATGCAGGAAAACAATAGAATTCTTAGTATTTTAGCATGTTATTCAAAAATCAGCACTGCAAGCTGAATGCCAGCTGCTAAACATCAAGCTGGTGAGACAATGACATCTAGGAACAGGGTGATGTAGATCTGTAGAAATCTGACTCAACACATAACAATTCTAATGTTTCGTCATACTAATAGTACATTGATCAAAAAGAAGGTGAAATATCCTACTCTTTTTCATGCACTTCCAGAATATTTTTATTACCTTGCTACCTCTAACAAACACATCTTTCTGGCAAATCTGACTTTGCCAGCAAATTAAAAAAAAATGCGATATACTAAGGCCAGCTGATGCAGAGGGCTTTCGTGTAAGTTCTTAGCCTCCTAAGTAAATAGGAAATATATAGAAATTGTTTATCAGGAGTTATCCCTGGCCTAGAATTGTTTGGGGGATTTATAATTGGCCAAAGAAAATTCTGAATAATTTTAGAGTAATCAGTTGAAATCCAGCATCCAGCACGGCTTCCAGCTTTAACCTACAAGCTTAAATATAGCCAAAGGAACCAGTGACAGATGTCGCTATTCTGTCAGATAAGATTCTGCCCGCATTTTGCCTGCCTACCCAATGTTGTCTATATGAGTAAAAGCAAGATAAGATAGGAAGATCTCTGTTTGAAAGGTGTTACAGCAAGTAATGAGTGGATCTGCATCTCTAAATGTGTGTTGTGCATCCAGTTAGCAAAACTGTCTTATTAAAATGAAAACAAAAACCAACTAACCCACCAAAATAGTCAGGGGATAACTCAGGTTTTGTGTGCCATTTTCTTACAGTTACAGATCATTATTGCTGATACCTTAAGTTTACAGCATAAGAATGGGTGTTTCACCCCACCTCATGCTAGATGTCTGCAGCTAAATATTCATACCGATCATCTAGATTCCCTGTAAAAAACTGAAAGGAGGGAGGGGGAAGAAAAAAAAGAATTTTTACACCATGAGTCATTTTGTCCTCAAGTGACTGCTAAAGTCGAGTAAAATCAGACTGCCTAGGAGTGCCTATATGTCCCTAATGTCCATGGAGAAGATCTTTATACAGGATGAATAGATAGTTGCAGATATCTAAAGGTAAGTGAAATTAATTTGCCTCGAGGAGTCTGAGCAGCAAGATGTGATTGACGGGGTATGTTGAACAGTGGAGGGCATTGTTCTGACTGTGAAAGGAGCTAAGTGCTTGCCCGACATAATTTTTTGAAAAAGGTATTTGGCTCACGCTTTCAAGAGCTGTAAGTGGACCCATGTTAAAGACTGCATTGTAGCAAGCTATTTTGGGGAGTTAAGAAAATTCATTTCTCCAGCTTATAAATATACTAAAAGTTGGCATGTCTTTCAGCAGAGTGCTTTCATCAAGCTTTTCTGTTTTACACAGTTGTAACAGCTGATCTAACAAATGCTATTACCTTCCCTTGGTTTGCCTCATTTACATAAACACTTGTACTATGGAATCTGCTTTGTCTGATTTTCCCACAACCATATTTGATATGTCTTCAGAATTATTTCTGAGAATTTTGTAACCTAGCGACTTTGATTTATTATCCATACAGGTGTTTATATTCTGCTGCTAATAAGGGAAACATCAGTCCAGTGAAACATGTAAAACGTTCTAGTACACAGGTAACCATGCTGAGATTCACAAACAATAAATTTAGTTTCCGATTTTAGGCAAATCAGCTCATACACCATATAGAGAAAGGCAGGGAGAAAATAAATTCAGTACTTTGATGTATTCAGCCTAAAAATCTTTAAAAGTGCATTCATGATTATGAATTGAAAGAGAATTTTCCAAATAATATTATTCACCTAGATATGTACTGGAAGCATGGTAGTAAATTACCCTTAAAGGTCCCTTCCAACCTGAACTACTATATGATTCTGTGATTCTGTAATAGGTGGAGTTCGCATCATCAGTTACAGCATTATGAAGTGCACCCACAATCTTGAAAAACAGAATTTACTGGAGCACACCTCAGATCCTTCTCTGCCATGCAACCTAAACTACACTGGAGAAAATTAATAATTATGATGATGATGATGATGATGATGATAACAATAATAATAATAATAATAGTAGTAAGTAGTAGTAGTAATAGTAGTAGTAGTAATAGTAGTAGTAGTAATAGTAGTAGTAGTAATAGTAGTAGTAGTAATAGTAGTAGTAGTAATAGTAGTAGTAGTAAAAGCTTTTTAAAAAAAAATTTAAAAGAAGTCCTATCAGTTGGTCTACTGTGAGACTGGGATCAGGAGCAAGGACTGCAGGGTGGGTTGGGACCAGCCAGAAGACGGGCTCTCAATTCCATTTTCTGGTACACTTGTGCTATAACCATCTACTGGAAACTGAGTATTTTTACAGCTCAGACTCGTGATTCAGTTACTGATACTTGAGGCATTACTACATGTGAACACAACCGTAGTGACAGCATATGTGAACACAGCTCATGGCAAACATAGGACAAAATGAAGTACTTCAGTCGCAGTAAAATGCTTTAACCAGCTTGGTTTTCTATGGGCTTTCTGCAGTAAGGAAGAGACACAGTTAAGTAAGTGCAGCTCTATGGATGCACAATAAATTTTTAAACTGCAGTAACCGCACTGCACATCTAATGCCTCAGAAGCTGAGTTATAAGAGGGGATAGCCTTTATTGTTTGGTGAGCTGTGAGAAAGGATCTTAAGTATAAGCTTCCAAAATAGAATATATGTCAGAATTTGATTAAAAAAATACTACCCTTCTCATGGAAAAAACAATACAAAGCCATCATTGCTTAATACATATGAGAAAGACCTCTATGGCATGGAGAGAGCACGTATTTAAACTCTACAAACTTATCTATAAGTTTCATCGCTCTAGCTTAAAGCAGACATCAGTTACCACTACATTAAATATTTATCATACATGCTGCACTCCATACATAGAAAATATTTGCATGTTCCTGACCAAATCATGACAATAATTTTTAAGAAGAAACTCAACATATAGAATATTTCAGGAAAGAAGTTAGTATTATGAAGTTAAATTCAAGGAGACAAAAAGCAAAAGCAACTTTGACTGAAAAAGTACCAAATGAAAAGGCACTAATAGATAGGAAGGAGGACACGCCTTCAGATCTGGTTCATTTTACAGGCACAATACAAAAACCTTTACTCGAATTACAGTAGTTTGCTGTTCAGTCTACAAATACTGAGGGAAAAGGCTGATGTCTCATTCTGTTTAATGACAATGTAGTCAAAACAGCCAATTGAGCCCAGGGAGAGATTCGGCTTACTTCAAAGTAGATGGTCCTACACCTGGTGAACTGAATTGTGCCGCAGGCATCCTTCTATTTATTGATCAGATTTTCATTAACTGCAATGGCAGACAGACACTTAATGCCATGGTAAACATCCAAAAGGTATCATTCTCATGATGAATTCCTCCCTGTCATGCTGAGAGGCAACACTTAAATCAAGGTCCCATCCAGATCAAAGCACTTACTAATACTTAAACTGGCCCCTTTCTTCCCCAAACTTCTGCCTTGTAGTCAAAGAATGTCAAAGTACACTAAGGCATGGCACACATTCAGCATACAGGACTGTGGAAGCTTCCAGGGAACACACCTGTCTCAAAGTTCACCACACTTGCAATACTAAAAATCTTCTGCTTCATCTCGACAAAACACAGTGATTATATTAAGAGGCTCATCAATGGGACTAAGCTGCCACCAAATTTCTGTGGATATACTTAATTTCTTATCAGAGAAAAAAGAATACAGTCCTGTTTTCCCATTTGCCCAGTGTTGCTGGCTACTGAAACAGGCACTATTGCAGACACAAGCAGACCTTAAAGTAGTCCTGATGCATCCCTCAGCATGTGAAAACAAAGGGAAAAAACCATAAAGGTAAAGCATTGGTATGTAGAAATAATGTGTTGATTGGTTTAACTAAGATGTGTAGAGTCAGTTCAGCTGCTGGCTGACAAGGATTTAGCTTCAGCTTTTTCTCCCCTGCTCCTCAGTTTAGGAAATTCTTCGTGAGAACTACTAAAGTTTGCTTAATTTACAGTTTACAGGTGTTTGTTTTGGAGCAGCTGAGGGAGCTGGGGTTATCTAGTCTGGAGAAAAGGAGGCTCAAAGGTGACCTTACCACTCTTGACAAGTGCCTGAAAAGAGGGTGTAGTGAGGTGGAGGTTGATCTCTCCTCTCAGGTAACAAGTCACAGGACGAGAGGAAATGGTCTGAAGTTGTGCCAGGGGAGGTTTAGATTGGATGTTGGGAAAACTTTCTTCACTGGAAGGGTGGTCGGCTTTTGGAACAAGCTGCCCAGGAAAGCTGTGGAATCATCATCCCTGAAAGTGTTAAAAAAGTGTGTGGATGTGGCACGTGGAGACATAGTCTAGTGGTGAACATGGCAGTGCTGAGTCAATAGACAGACTCGATGATCTTCAAGGTCTTTTATAATCCTTATTATTCTATGATTCTATGATGATCATAAAGATAATAATAACAACAACAACAACAATAATGATAGGAATAGTAACAACAACAGCAAAACTCATTCAGAGCCTCGTTGAATGTGGAAACTAATTTACTAAACTCATCCTTTCAGGATAAGGGTCTTAGTAAGAGTAACAAGACACAGAAAGAGATATTTGGAGAAGGTAGTATTTTATTACTGAAAAGGTTGGATGTTCTAGAAAATGAGAAAAATCTTGACTTTGAATTCTCTATAAAAATAGAGATTAGAGCATTTTGCATTTAAAAATTATTTCTAAATATTTTAAAATATACATAATTTTTCTATTTACATATATTTACTTATTTATTACATATCTGTATTAAATGCAGGTTCCAGTCTGTGGAATACATTCTTTTCTACTCAGAAGAATACTGTAAATGAGAATGTAAAATTAGAAGAAAAATACGTTTCCACAAGACTGTAATTTTAATTTGTCATTTGTAGTTCTATGAATATAAAAATCCCTGGGTTACTTTTGAGCATAATTAGACCTAAACTAAAATTGATGTTTGGCACAATGATCAGTAATGATCAGTCTATGAACGTGCACTTCAGTGAAGCATATTCTTTTATTCCTTACTAATTACAATTAGAGTTTAAAATTCCACTATGATTAGCCTTTGATTATCACAGTGCTTTGTGAATAACAATATAATGACTTAATTTGCAATAGAAAACAATTGATAAAAACAATTATTTTTTTTAAACATGCAAAATATATAGAATAAAAAATAATTAAAAGATAAATAACGCTTACCTTTATATGCCCTTTTAACATCACCCTGTAAAACTCGACTGTGCTTTCATTTGCATCAAAATTCCATTCTGTAAAAACATTTAGTTGTATTTAGACCTAATCATTGTCACAATTTTTATTTGGAACTATTCTGTTCGTGTTAATATTCTGGATAATATAATTTCAAATCCATCAACAAAAATTGTCAACGCACTTCTCAATTGTATACAGGCAATTTGCTGAAAGGATTGTTAGGGGAAACTCTAACTACTGTACCTGCTAGAGCTGCCTAGCTGTAAGCTTTGAAGGAATTTACAAGGCTCACAGGCATCAACAAAGCTGCATGGACCGTTGTCAAAGGCCAGGTATTTCACATCTTTGGGATTTCTGGTATCCAGTGCAAACCATCCTTTCCTTCTTATTTTACAATATAAAAAAAGACTCTGTCAGCTATTTAAAGGTTGTTTTTGCGATTGCCTTAAGAACCAAACTCTTGCTTTTCAAAGAACATACATTTGAGCAGCCATTTTCTGGGCCGGGTTTCATAGAATGGTTTGGATTGGTAGGGATATTCATCTAGATCATCTAGTCCAACCCTCTGCCATGGGCAAGGACATCTTTCACCCCATCCAGCCTGACTTTGAACACTGCCAATGATGGGGCATCTACAATTTTTCTGGGCAACCTGTTCAGGAGACTCACCAACCTCATCATAAAAAATTTCCTCCTTATGTTCAGCCTAACTCTACAGTTTAAAAATATTGCTTCTTGTTCTTTTACCACAGCGATGGCAAAAAGTCTTTCTCCTTCCTTCTTATAAGCCTGCTTTAAGTACTGACAGACGACAATAAGGTCTTGCCAGAGTCTTCTCCATGTTGAACAACAAACACTCTCTCAGTCTTTCCTCAGAGGAGAGATGTTCCAGCTCCGTGATCATTTCTGTGACCCTCCTCTGGACCTTCTCTAATTGGTCCATGTCTTTCTTGTGCTGGGTACCTCAGAGCTGGATGCAGTAATACAGATCAGATCTTACGAGAGAAGTAGAGCAGTGGAATCACTTCCCTCAAGCTCTGGGCCATGCTTCTTTTGATGTATGGAGATGATTGGCTTTCTGGACTGGAAGCACACAGTACTGGGTCGTGTCCAATCTTCTATCCTTCAGTATACCTAACTCCTTCTCTGCAGGTCTCTTCTTGATTAATTCATCCTTCGGTCTGTACTGCGTTGGGAATTGCTCCAACTCAAGTGCAGGACATTGCACTTGGCCCTGTTGAATTTCATTAGTTTCACAGAGCCCCATAGTCTGTCAAGGTCCCTCTGCACGACATCAATTCCCTCTATAGATGCAACTACACCATGCAGCTTGGTGTGATCTGCAGATTTACTGAGAAGGCACTATGTCATTAATAAAAATATTGGATAATACCGGTCCCAATGCAGACCTTTAAGGTGCGGTAGGTTGACCCTGGTTGAATGCAAGGTGCCCACCAAAGCTGTTTTATCACACCCCCTCAGCAGGACAGGGGAGAGATGATATAGTGAAAGGCTTGTGGGTCGAGATAAGGGCAGCAAGAGATCGCTCACCAGTCACCATCAGCACAGCCATTGATTTCTGAAGAGAAATGTATCAATGCAGCACTTCGTGGGGCCTGAAAACTTCTGAAAATAAAATGGCATGTCTGGGAGCAGATAGCAGATGCCTGCCATCCTTTAGAAGTGCTTCTGGTTTACATACCTAAATATTCTATGTTACAGTTCTGAAACTCGCCAAATATTTTGATGTTGCTTTTCCCTTAAAGAAGTTGAAGTAGTGCTGTCCATGGGGCTGATAAGGGGCCTACCGGAATCCTGCATAAGGTCTGGAAGCACAATGTGAAGAGATTGATGTTAACCTCTTGCTTTTAAAAGGAAGTTTATCAGGGCATAGGGAGGCATAGGCATATCTTAAAGGAGATAACTGAAAAAAAAAATATTTTCCTTCATAAAATGAAAGGTCAAAAGTGATGTGGTTATTTTCTGTAATCAGATATTTGTTTTTCTCTTCACAGAGAAATGAATACAATTTTCTAGTAGAGTCACAACCAGGTTCCAAAATTTCCAGCTACTAAGGGATCAGAGCCATGCTAGTAAATACTTGTAAGCCTTAGTTTGGTAGGTAGGCTGTTTCACTTTCTTCACCCATTTATTGTTTGGTTTCTTCTATTAGTATGCACAGAAGGACAAAATATTAATATTTAATGAGTTCTGTATATCAGCCTTACTTCCTTTATTAAGACAAAATGTTCACAAAACCACATACCTCAATACAATCAGTATGATTCTTCCAATTTACCTTTACTCTTCTGTGTCATGACTAAAATTCTTTCTCTCTAAGTCTATGAATTAAACCGTTGTTAAGATTGAGGATGAAAGAAAAAAAAAATCAGTGAAGACAGCATTCTTGTAAAATCTTTGTTCTTAAACAACACAAAAATGGCAAAGACCTTGAATCAATTTAGTATTTTAGAGAAGAATAAAAAGAGGCAAATGCTCACAAGAAAACAAAAATACAAAAAGCAAGTTGAACATGAGGAACTGTTTGCAGTTACAGTCTAGTGCTGGACATAAAAACATTGCCCTTACTCTGTTTCTAGTAATTATAGCTACTGTGACATGCTTAAAAATAATACACAATTGACTTTTTGTAATGTGCGTACACACGAACATCTTTTTTCAGATATGATTCTTGTACTTTGTATCTCATTTCAGTCACAAGAAAACGGAATAATATATGCCTCTCAAAACTACCTTGATGTTTGTAGAGTAAGCTAAAATCCTTTGATGGAAAATCATAGGTGGCTGAAAGGTATAAATATGTATCTAGAAAGAGATTAACTCATTAAGTGTTATCAAGTTAATGCATATTGAGGATAAGTAAAAATATTATAAGGATATTTCCCATAGACTTTGTAGGAGGGATTTGACTCAGTTCTGATAATTTTAATTGTGCTTGTCTGCACTAGAATAAATGCCATGAAAATATCTTAATTATATTCCTGTATCAGAATTTTCCTATCAAACCTCAGGAAAAAATATCTCTGGATTACAAATTTTTCTAAGGTTAGAAATCAAGCATCATCTTACAAAATTATTTACACTTCATGACATTTTCTATGTTATTTTTAACAGCTATTGATCTACTTGGAGTATGTCAAGGTTCTGCAACAACTGAAAGAGTCAGCTTGTAATGAGGTGTTGATTGTCTAATTCATGCTGTCTTTCTTTCGCTCCTATGTGAAATGTTTCCCTTTTGTCAATTTTTTGACTTCTAGTTTATACATTTCTAACATTTTATGCATAATATTAGCCATTGGGTAAGACCACAGGACTAGAGCAGTGTAATGTCAAATTTCTGGTACTTCTCTAATGGCCTAATGATCTTGTTGTCTGTTCATTAGTAAGCTAACGTAAACTAATCAAACTCTGAAACGATAGCTCTTAGTAATCTCAAGACATTGATTAAGACAATAACCTGTGGTATCCACTCCATCTCTCTAATTCTTCATGAGACAGGTGTTAGGTGATCATTCTTTGGAACTTGCTGTGCAATTTTCTTCTTGGATGAAAGGATGAAACCTATAATTTACTGTCCATTTCAGTGAGAAGGTCCTTTTAATTTCCTGGGAACAGACACATTCTATTTGTGGCATGTCAGAAAAACTCATCTTCTTCATGAAAATCTTCATTGTTTAAAATATCAGCTTAAGAAAACTGATAAACTTTGAGTTCTAATAAACTTTATTTCCTGTATTTTCTTTAATAATAGCAAACCCCTTTGTTTTCAATTTTGATACTGCCCTGCAATTCAAAGTCTATCATCCCAAACCCATATTTGAAAGACTGATAAAAATACTCCATATATACTTGTACTACAGGGAATAATTAGATTCATTTGAACCATCACAATAGCACAACCTCGTTTTTCAGCAAGTTTCAGAAATCTATCTTTAATTGGTGAGTGGCATATGAACCTTCACTCAGTTTCTTGAATAACAGCATATCAATAACAGTTCAGACAATCCAAAATGGCACCTCCTTTACAAAATCTGAGAAGTATCTGTGTTTGAATAAGCAACCTGTCTAACCAGCGTACATGTTCACGCAGCTCCATGTTTGTCTACTACAATAGTTTCATGTTTTCCAGTGTGCATTACTAAATACATTACTGCATGATTTTGTCAAAATGGATTGAAAATCAACTTTTTATTTGTCCAGAGAGTCCCATAAACTAAATTATCATTTAAAAAAAAACATGAGATAATTTATAAGTATGCAGCCCAGTCTAACAATATTGTAAATACATAATTTTGTGGATTTGGGGTAGAACATTTTTATTTTCTTTTATTTGAAAATAAATATCCAATAAAATGAAATCTTTGCAATGGATGTGAAACGTCAGGATTAGATGATCCTCTTTTTAGTTGTCATCATTCCTCTAGTGACCCAGATATGTCATGTTGTGAGTATCTAAACATAGGGCTGAGCTGTGAACCTTCCAAGGAGCAATTCTCTTCCAAGCTTCAGATTTAAAATTGTAGTAAGCAGTATTCAGAACTGTCTACCTTGACAAAACTAGATACATAGGAAAGAATATATTCAAAAAAGAGGAAGTTGAAGAAATAAAATGCATAAGAAATAATTTTTTTTTTTTTTTCCGCCAAGAGAAAGCTGGCATTTTAAAAAGCAGGTTAAATTGGTTTCTGCAACTGAAAAAATAATTGTAAAAAATTTCAAACAAAGCTTAATCACTTCTCTTTGAGCAGCACATTATCCACAGCCCTTCTAGTGAATTAAAGCTTCTTCTCCTGCAGAGAATAGCCTAATAATTGCTTATACCTGACATATTTGTCCACAGTCTTCTACTGAGGCATGGAACACAAATTGAGAATATTGGTCATTATTTTCTCATGATTATTTGATTAGGAGTAAGGGTTTTTCTTTTTTTAACCAGAACTTATACGATATATATTGAATAGAGAAGATCTGAAAAATGTCTCCAATTTAACGCAGTTGAAATTGGGTGGAGAAGACGGAATGGAAACAGATGTTCAATATGGTACACAGATCTTCATTAAATGCATCAGCCTTTATTATTCACCTGTTATCTCAAATTATAATTATTTTGTCCAGTCTTAATATACAGTTTTTCACTGTAGCAGTTCCAAAGGTTTTTAAAACTTTCAAAGATTTTTCTTCAGTTATCTGATGGAAACTGCTCTCAACAGAATCTTAGATACTGCAAATTTAAGCACAACACAGTATAATCAAAATCATTTCTCTTCATAATTGTATTGCTCAAAACCACATTCTTATTCTCATTGCATTTCAATGCAGCTTGCTCTGAAAATAACTAGTGTCACACAGAGGTCAACATGTCTTTCATACTAGATTATAATTAAATTTTATAAAATATTAATACCCAAAGCTAAGTGGGAGAAAAACATTTATAGTCCATTTTCTGCTTTCAAAAAATTAAGAATTTCTACATAAATTATGATTCTGTATCACTTAATAGCTCACTTTGATCTCCAAGTTACAAGACCAGAAAAAAAGAGTTGAAGACTTTTAGCTAACAGATTAATTTAAAACACACATATGCATACATATAGCAGTTTATACTGAGAAATAAAAAAGTACAAACCCCCAAAATCTTGCATTGGCTTTGAAGAAAATCTCAAAGTCCTCTATCTTTCACCTAGCATCCTTATTCTTAACATGATTTTATTACTACAGGTGTGGTGGGTTGACCCTGACTGGACTCCAGGTGCTAATCACAGCTACTCTATCACTCCCCTAATCTAGCTGGACACAGGAGAGAAAATATATGGAAAAACTCATGGGCTGAGATAGGGGCAGGTAGAGGTCTCTCACCAGTGACCATCACGGGAAAAACAGATTCATCTTGAGGAAATCAACTGAATTTATTACCAATCAAATAGAGCAGGATAATGAGAAATACTACCGAATCTTAAAAACACCTTTCCCCACCCCATATCCCCTCCCCTGCCTTCTTCCTGGGCTTAACTTTACTCTGAATTTTCTCCATCTCCTCCCTAAGAGCAGTGCAGGGGGTGTGGAAAAAGTGTTTTGGTCAGTTTGTCACACACAGCTGTTTCTGCCACTCCTTCTTCCTCAGGAGGATGATTCCTCACACTCTCCCTTGCTCCAGTGTGGGGTCAGTCCCACGGGAGACAGTCTTCTATGAACTTCACCAACACGGGTCCTTCCCACAGGCTGCAGTCCTTCATGAACTGTTGCGGTATGGGTCCCTTCCATACTCAGCAGTCCTTCAGGAACAGAGTGCTCCAGTGTGGATCCTCCATGGAGTCACAAGTGCTGCCAGCAAACCTGCTCCAGCCACTCACTGGGAAGTAAGGCCTCAGTACATGCAGCATTTGCTCTGGAATAAAAATATTGCAAATAACAAAAATCTCCATCTCAGTCAGACCAAATACACAACAAGATGAAATTAGCTCATGTTTTGAAGCTGAAATCACAAAATCAAGTGTCTCAAATATGTTATTTACAAAGGCAGAAAGCAGTAAAAAAGTTACTTTTAAGCATCAATAAGCTAAGAGTTGACATGTTATCAATATATTAAAAATAATGAAATCATTTCCAGAACTGCCTTTAGCTAAAACTCTCTTTTTATGTTTCTCTGATTCCTTTTTGGTTTTTTTTATAGTCTTGGGAAAATCACTTCAACATATTGCTTGAGCATCTCTAGAAAATCTAATCACAATCTAATAAAATTTATTATGAAGCTTATTTAACACTTTAATTTTTCAGATGGCAAAAAAAAAAGATGCTGTGTAGTTTCCCTTCAATGTATATTTACACATACATACAAACTTTGGTTCCAATTATTGATAAAAGCACATTAGGAATGAGGTGATAAGATTCAAACAGTCATAGAATGGTTTGGGTTAGAAGGTACCTTAAAGATCATCTGGTTCCAACCTCTCTGCCATGAGCTGGAGTGCCATCCACTAGATCACGTAAATCCAATCTGCTCTTGAACTCTTCCAGGGATGGAGCATCCGCAGCTTCTCTGGGAAACTTGTTTGAGTGTCTCACCACAGGGAAAATTTCTGTTTTATACCTCATCTAAACCTGTCCGCTTTTAGCTTAAAGCCTTTACCCTGTGTCCTATCACAAACCTGGTCTTGCAAGAAATCCCTCTCCAGCTCTCTTGTAGGAGCCCTTTAGGTATTGGAAGGTGCTCTGAGGTGTCCCCAGGGCCTCCCCTTCTCCACACTGAACAGTGACAACTTTCAGCCTGTCTTCACAGAAGTGCTCCAGCCCTGTGATCATCTTCATGGCTCTTCTCTGGACTCGTTCCAAGGGATCCATGTCCTTATGTTGCAGACCCCAGAGCTAGATGCAGTACTCCAGGTGGGGTCTCACAAGACTGGAATAGAGAGGGAGAATGCCCTCCCTCTCCCTGCTGGCCACGCTGCTTTGGATGCAGCCCAGGACCTGATTTGCTTTATGGGCCATGAGTGCACATTGCTGGGCCATGTTGAGCTTCTTGTCAACCAACACCCGCAAGTCCTTCCAAAAACTAGTTCTGCCAGGCCTGAGTTAATTCCCTACATGGCTAACTCAGATGCCTGTGCACTGTCCCTGATCAACCAGCATGGAGAGAGAGAGCAAATACTTGAATATCCTGAGACAGAGATAGGCAAGTCTAGCCTGACTTGCTGTCTGAGTATCAGCATCTGTAGCAGAGCTGATAGAGCGAGAAGGAGGCAGTAGGATCTCTGATGAAAGGATAGGAGCTATGCAGATAGACTTCATGAATCATGGGATGCTGCCTTTTAAAATGTTGGGAGACACTGTGGATAAAATGCAAATTAAATGACAGCCCAAATGGAACATAGACAAATTTAAATTACAGTAAACTGTAATTTTAGCATAAGCTAATTGCATAAAACTTGAGTTACTCGAATGCAGATTTTTTAGTGCATACAGCATTCATGTAGGAAGCAAAATGCACCCTCCAAATTGGCTGAAGAAATTTGATGCACTTGTTATGATTCCAAACAACAAGGCTGTAATTTATTTTGGGAGGAGAATAATTTCTATTATTTTTATTGAAGATGTGTACATGGATACTAGAATATTCTGGCCAGGAGGAGAGCAAGAAAGACTAAACAGGACCAAAAATATGTTCCCATATAATAATGAACAATCCATTTATGTGCAAAACTCACCAGGGTATAGCAGCAAAAGGCAGTGGAGGGGAAACACAAAGAATCCTCAGCAACATATCCCATCTCTTTTTGCTTACATTCGAATCTCCGTACAGCTCCGAAAATGAGTACACATGAAGTAATAAAAAATTAAAATGTTATAAAATTATCTTGCTCTTAAATTTATCTTGGTCACACAATTTTTTCCAGGCTAGTTTCATTCAACTTTAACTCAGATGTCTCTGTGTAGTAAGTACTCTGATGTACACTTTTGCTAAGAACAGAGGACTTTTGTCTGTGAGTCTGTGAGTTCCAAGGCTGGGAACTTGAACTCTTATTTCAGTAGCTCTCGCCACTGACCATTTAACAAGCCTTCTAAGGGCTAAAATTCAATGAACAATTTCTCTTTTGAAAACTACATTTACAGACAATATCTACGTCAATCAATGCTTTGAAGGTCCTCTCTTTGTTAATATGGAAGAAGCTGAGCTTGCAATGTCCTTAGTGTTGGCAATGCCAGCTTCCAGTGTAAGCATATCAGTATGTTCACCAGCGTTACCAATCCCACTTCATAGCCACATTCGGTGTCTACGTACAACGCCCCAAGATTAGATCAGTCGGTGCTAATAATTCCAAGATCATGCGTTTGATCCCTGTATGGGCCATTTACTTGAGAGTTGAACTAGATTATGCTTGTGGGTTCCTTCTAACTCAGAATCTTCTGTGATCTGTGACAGAGATAAAGACCCAGAATGTCCCTCTGGAGAAGGATGGTGCAAAACAGAGAAGAAATAAAACAATATTTAGTATCAGTAAAATATTTCAGATTAAATTTACATTCTTTGCTCTAATAATGAAAATAATTAATAATGATTACACCACCTCAGGATGTTTTCTGTCTGATGTTTCATGCTGTTTGTTTTAAGGATTTGAATTATATTTGGATTCAATGAATCCTTTTACTGTATTACTTAGTATTACTTCAATGAAGAATCTTCCATGAGCCCAAAGTGATTAACCATATCTATATTTATCAATTGCTTTTCTCTTTTAGAGAAAAAATTGTGACTGGTACCAAAAGCAGCACTAAAAAAAAGAAACTTGTCTCATAAATTGTCTGCCTTATCAAGTTGAATTATTTTAGCTTGATAACCATAGTGTCAAAGTTAATACAAAAGTTCTGGGAGCATCTCAGTAAAGTTGAAATTCAGTCCCTGTTTTTTTTTTTTCTCTCTGCTGATTATGTAAGCATTTCCTTCTAGTCGGGCTTTTCCCATGACATTCTACAGCTGCATCATGTCTAACTAGAAATAATTACTGAGACAAGAAAATTGTACTGAAAAACTGGGTTGGAAATGAGATGACTGCAAATATGGTCACACTTGGATTTTTACTTATTGGTTATAAAACTGAAATGTTTTGGGGAAGTTTTGAAGAGAAACTGGAAGAAACTTCTTTAGGCAGAAGCTGAAAACTCAGCTGTGGGAAAGATTTAAATGCCAAATATCATGATATAATCTTGTCTCTACATACCAGAAACTAGATTGGTATTAGTGAGGGACATATCTAACCCTAAAATTTGGGCTTGATAAACGATGTGTGCAAATATTCCCCTAAGCACATGCTCACAGAACCATGCAGAGATTTTCTGGGGCAGGAATGTTTGGATCACTTACAAGAACATGGCAAGGAAAATAGTGGAGATTGTTCTCATGGGACAAGAAGAGTTAGTAATTCTTCCAGACCATAAGTGGACAAGGGCAAAATCTTAATCTCATGAAGTCTTAACCTCTCATTTCTCTGTTCATTACACAAAAGCACACCTATCGTTTGAACCATATACTCTGAAACAGGTGCTCAACTGCAGGACAAATAGGCTTCTACAACATAATTTTAGAAGATGGAAAAAGGACAATATTTAAAGTCTTCAAGAATTAATTGCTAGAGTCATTGGCAGTATAAATGATTTCCTATGATGCTGGTCCTTTGGCGTTTCCCTATCCACTATAAATTAAGACTCAGCAAATTTCAGTGTTTAGGAATATGACTACCTTCTGTCTTTGATCATTTTCACTCCACTTCTGTTCATGAGGAAATAGTAAAATGACTTTCCAGAGGCACTCATTCTCTGGGTCAATATTCACCCAGTGCTTTTTCCACCGAAAACAGCACACAAATTAGCTTGGGCACCCGAACATACAGATGACATCTATAAAATAAACAGCATATTTACCTAATGTTAATCAGAAACCTCAACTTCAGCTGCAGAATTTTATACTGTATTTCACCTTGTGAAACATTTATTATTTCACATCCAAAAGGCACAAATGCCTATTTTTTGTAAATACTGAACAAATTACATAAAGACTGAGAATATACTTTATGCACTATTGGATAATGAAGAAAGCATGGATTTTAGTACATAACAGCTTCATAAGAAGGACAGAAGTATCCATCTTTGGTGAGAAAGTGCTCTAATAGCCAATGTTTTTTACTGGTGTTCCTCACAGTTAAGCAACAGGACATCAAGTACACCCCTAAATGATTTGTGAAGGAGCAACTTCTGATTGCACTGGCCTCAGTTAAAGACTGAGGAACCAACTTCCAACCCCAATGAAGACATCATAACTCAGGAATTGCTGTGCTCCAGTATTATACTACAACCTTAGATAAAATCAAATGTAGTTTAGAAAACATATCATACGTGTTCTACAATATGATTAAAATAATGCACTTCTGACTTGACAGAAAAACACATCTGGACTAAACACACCAAAACTGGACACACAGTGTACAGCTTTACCTTATCATTTTTCCTTTGCATGGTAGATAATTTAGTGGTAACAAAATATCAGAGTTTTAGAGCTGTTAATAATTTAAAAACACATTCCGCTTCAATTTTTGCAGAATGGCAAAGTCTTGTGCTGAATTTCCCTAGGATTTTTAAAAATATAAATTTACAGTCATGGAAAATTAAACAATGCAGGTCTATCTTTGCTCAGTTTTTGTCATCACATTTATCGAGTATCTGCTGTCTAGAAAACACTTTTTAGTCTTGTTTTGTTTAGGTATATGCCAGTATGTTGCCTGTCTTTCTGCATTAATTAATTAACAGGTGTAATTAAGGAACCTGTAGCTGTAAACAATTCAGTAATTAATGTATAGGTTCTCTTATAATAGAAAACTTGGTAAAAAACAGAAGAGAAACGGAAAATAATATAGTATATATTTTGGATTAGAAGTAGCAGATATAACTTACAGGAGCTGTAAAAATCTCATGGTCTGTACTTCATGCTCTAGAAATTGTGTGAGTTATTTTCAATTGCTGTACCAATGTAAGCAGCAGAACACCTTGGGAATGGGTTAGCATCTGTCACTCACACTTGTTTTATTTAGAGATTGGTCTTAAGCCAGTCCTAAAATTTATGTTTTTCATAAGAACCATCAGTTTTAACTACCTCTTACAGTGATTCTTGAAATGCTTTCTTACTGCTATTCTTTTTAAAAATAAAATGATTTTGAGTTAGTCCTTGTTTACTCTCTGTCTTTCCTCAAAGTAATTCCTGCATGAATTACGGATAGGTAAAGCCAAGAAAACATAGTGCTGGATTTAGTCCACTGTATTGAATAAATGAACGTGTTATGTTTGAAAAAAAAGAGTAGTTCTGATGTAAATTTCTAGACTTGGCACAGGGAATAAGACTGTACAGGAAAGGAGAGAACCACATATTCATCTTTCTCACTGAACAGCAGGAAAGAAGTATTTCCCAGGAATAATACCAGAAGCTGCCTGAGATTAAATTATATGTGGAAAACTGAAACCATGCAGAATGCTAGTTGCTTAAAAAATCATATTTAAAAGAGTAATATCAACTTTTTCAATCTAACCACTCCAGTTAAGCTACAATTGTTCTTAATATAACAGTTGTGAAAGTTTAAGAAGCAAATTTATAGGAGGGAAAAAAAGGGTTATAATCAGATGGGCTGATTCTATTAGAAGACATATTTTAATGCATTTTACATTAAGATTTGCGGTGCAATGACTCTTAGCAAAATCCAGCAAAATAAATTATTGCTGCCTGAGTCCCTCCTCCTTTGAAATTCTAAGTAACTTGATTTTGGATAAGTTTTGCAACAATAAGGAGATGCTTCATCAAATTCAGTCGAGACAAAGGACTAATTCAATAAATTACTCCTGTTTTTTTCAGAATTGAAGTTGAACTTGAGCTTGGAGAAAAGGCAATAGTGTGTACAGATTTGTTTTTTTAGACTTGTATGTAGTGTTATATCATAAGGGGAATTTAAAGAAGCTGTATCTGCATAAGTAGTGTAATTAAATATGCTCTCATAAGTATTACTAAAATGTCATATTTGGAATTATAATGCTAATCAATGTAAAAGTTTGCTTTAGAGCAATTTTGCTAAAGTACCAAATCCCATATTTACCTAATCTTCTATTTAAACTTTGCAGAAAGAACTAGAATCTACTACTTAATTATCCTTGTGCTATATTCCATCTTAGCTGTCCTATTTTAAAGCCTTAATATTTTCTTAGAAAAATGAAGTTGACCTTTTTTAATAAGCTTCTTTTCAAAGATCAAATATATCTGTAATATTTTCTCAATTTCTCTGATTCTGATACCTGTGCTTAAACACATATGAATATCAAATTCTCTTTAAATTTACATTGACACGAAGAACACCACCTTTCTATAGTTTAAAATATGTAGAAAACCGGGCTTATTTATGTTTTTCCTAATATGTGCAGCCTTATTATTTTGATGGTACAATATTTTCTGACTGATCATGCCATTCAGCTTAGATATGTTCTATGTAATGTGTAAATCCTTCTTTCCAGTAGCTTAGAAGAACAGAAAAAAACCAATAAGACTACGTTCCTTTATGAATTTCCTTTTGATTCTGGTGGCACAGAAAATAGATAAAATCTTAGATTTTTTTAAAGGACTCCCTACTAATTTATTCTCCTTTTATATAAAGGTCATCAACTCCAATTATTCATATTAAATATACTTTTGTAGTGAACTAAACAATTCCTTCGAGAACTCCACAAGGCATGGAATAGGTAACGGTGTACATAATAGTGCTACTGTACCATCACACATGATCACCTTCACTAGCAACCTACCCATCTTGTGGATCCTTTCTGGATGCTTTGGAGGCAGCTTTCTAGGATGATGGCTTTACCAAGGGTGGCACCAGGGCCGTGAGGCCAGTTGGATTCTGGGGAGAGTAAAGGAGAGGTCGAAGAGCTGTGCCTCTTCTCTGGCACTTGCTGAAGTGAGGATGGAGCAGATGAGCCAGTGTTTGTAAAGAGTGGTCTGGGGTAACTTCCATGCTGTGATTTATTCCTGCTGATATGCAGGACGGCTATGACTCATCTGCCCCAACAGATTTGGAGCTTTCCCAGAATAGTGATTGGCCCATCTGGTCCCAGAAACACAGAATACTCACAGGTCACCTTCTGAAAGATATAGAAATGTAGTCTTCGAGGGGAAAAAAAAAAAAAAGGAAAAAAGAAAAAAGAAGGAAAAAAAAAGAAAAAAGAAAAAAATCCCAAACCTTGCAGAGCTCCTCCTACCCCTTCCCAAAGAACAGATTTTTAACCTGCTAGATGAACAAAGCCATGTACAGCAGTTTTGGCAGAGATTTTGAATGCCAGCTAGGAAATTTATTTGACAAAGCTTATCGATTTCTGCAGACAAATCTCTTGAAATACCTTAGTCTCTACAAATCATTCTGTCTCTGGGACTTTCTGCCTTTAGGTTATACTCCCATGCAATCTAAAATCTTAGTCCTATTTAAAGGAGGTTCTGCAGCAAAACACCTTAATTCAATTTGGAGTTAACAGAGGTAATTTTAAATTCCTTAACTGAATTCAAATAATTCTTCTTTTATGCCAGTACAATTGAAATTAGAATAAAACTTTAAATCATGAAGTTATAGGAGACTATTATCCAGCAGGGAAGCAGGGTAGATATCAAAAAGAGAAAAGTTATAAATGTGATCTACATGGCAACTGTGCGGAAAAATAACCTGCCACTGAGTATAGATGGTATAGATTGAATTACGTTGAAAGACAAAATTTCTTGTGTTCTTGGAAACAACAGAGGAAATTCTTTCCTCTCAATCTTGCTCTGGTCCATAAATTTCTGAAGTTTTATGTTTTCACCCATTCTGAAAGCAGTGTGCGCTAAGTATAGGTCCACAAAATTTCAAATAATTTAAAAGATAGATTTTTTTAAAAAATCACTGTTTAAAGTACAATCACTGTCTTAGTAACAGGTTGTCCATTTTCATGCTCTGTTATCCATGCTGTTGTAACTCTACATTGAAAGAAATTAACTGATAGTGGCAAAGGGAAAAATTATACGGCAATAATGATGATCATTAAGCTAATCCATAAGATAGATTCTTTCAAAAGGGTAAAGACTTTTCTTTGTTGTACATATGACACAACTGTGGATTTTAACTTCCACGTCTAAACCCATCTGAGTGGAACATGAGGGTGTACAGCACCAAATACTTTGGACATATGTATTTTCTGCAATTTCCTACTATGCACTGAAGAGGTTTGACTGAGGGCAAAGCTGGTAGATGACATGGCACCGGTGAATTTCTCTTTGTGAAATGCAAAGAATTGAAATAAAAAAATATATTTATTTGCTTTTGCCATATTATTCATAAAATAAAGTTTTAACTTCATGAGAACATCTGTAAATTAGGAATATGCTCTTTAAGAGAAGCCAAATAAGTTCCCCAAATACTCAAAAAGATTATATCTTTTAGTGAAAAATTCCTCAATGGGTATAGAAAGTACTTCAGGAACTCATCTTTGATCAACTAGAACAATACTTTTGAGGCCTTGTATTGACCTTCAGAGGCACTGGAAACAGATTTATTTAAACACACAAGTACTGATTCATCATATGAAGAGAGTTTCAAACTAAATAATATGGTATGAAAAAAATCATATAAACTAAGATCTTTTCTGTTGATCAGTAGATGGCAAGCTTGCTACACCCAGTTTTCAGAAAATGTTCTGCTAGCATTTAGCATATAACTGTTATGTTATATTATTATTATTTATGGTATCTAAAAATTAATAATATTTAATTTGATGAATAGATGATTTGTGTAGAAGATGTTCTACAGATGACATAACTTTTAAAAATAGTCTGAGAAAAATTATAATTAATAATATATGGGCTTACTTCCCTCGGCTTTTTTATCCTAAATGTCTACTTGCTTTAAATTTTAACATTTCTCATTTTTATTTGCAAAAATACCTACCTTGTTAATGCTAGGATATTCCTTTTTGATATATGGTCTCTGTATTTATGCCTTTTTTTTCCTATCAGAAAGTTTGCTCAAAGCCCTTTCTAAGTTTTGCAACACACAGATAATAGTCAGGATTATCTTTAATACTTATCATTGCAAACCACAAAATATCAAGAGTAGTATATTTGGTTTACTATATATCTGCAAGTATTCCTTGATATTCTGGGCATCTATCTTATCTAATAGCATATTAATCATACTTTTATGGTCAGGGTTTTTTAGACAGACTAATGTGCCTAAAGGGAGAAAAGTAAGTAAATAAAGTAGATAATATAAATATAAGAGAATGAAAGCAGAAATAAATTCTTAAAGAAATAAATAAACAGGATTTCCTAGGAAGTCTGGGAAATCACAAATTTTGATTGTCTGGGGCCAAACTGCACGTTGAGTTAGTTGTTCCCATGCTCTACGATAGTTAGTCTTGTTTTCTGTCTTGAATATTCCAGAATGAGCATGAGAAATCTGCCTTGACTGTAAGTAATGAAATTGTTCTTTAACATTAGCAGGGAGTTGTTGCAAGACTGACACTGAAGACTGACAACTTCAGGTTCCTCTGCAGCAGGAAAGAAAACTGTTTTCTTGAGATTTTTTGTTTGCTTGTTTGGTGTGTGTATGTGTGTGTGGTGTATGTTATGTGTATGTCTATATGTGTCTGGCTGTGTTTGTTTTGTTTGCTTTGTTTTTTCCAGAGGAAATTTCTGTGAGTATGCAACACAAAAGAATTTAAACGCAATTGCTTTAAAGGTGATAAAAAACCACAGCAAAAATCATGTTACCTGGAATAGCAGGATAACTTAAATCAGAAAGCCTTCTTACAGGTATGTACAGGGGTGGAGAAGGGAAAAAATATGTAAAGGCTGCTGAAACCATGACAGTAATTCAAGGGCTAAATTTTTCAGTGGCCTTGGAAGGGAAAGCAGGATTTCTGATGTTATTTTTTTAGGTCCTATAAAGATATGAAAGTCGTCCTTGTGGATTTGCTGCTAGAGACAACTTAGCCTAAGAGGGACACTGAATAATTCTGATTAACAAGCTTATTTAAAAGCAACAGATCTGTTTCATAAAAGTTTTTAAAAGAAATAAAGGCACTTGTTTGCATTGAAAATATGGGATGAATTTTAATGTATTACGTTGATTTTTTGGCTGAAGTAATCTGAAGCTGTTAACTATATTTTTAAAAATTGATTGCATCCTCACTCTTTCACTGTAAGATGCCTCCGCTACGTCATCCTTTGTTGTTAATGCAAATCTCCATTTTATTACAGGTACCTCATCAAAGAGATAGGCATCAACCGCATATCTCGTCCACGTGGCCAATAAACGGGAAAACACAAAGTAATATTTTTCATTATAACATGAAATACTTACAGTATGGTATAAAATTTAGTGAACTGAAAATAGTTAAGTACAAGGAAAACAGAACAATATATATACACACACGCAAGCAAGTTTGTAAATCCATGAAACTTCAGCATAACTGAGGACTCGCGATAAAATCCCAAAATTATGGCTAGTTAGCTTACCTTCAAGAAGATCCACTGTAGGGCTGAAAGATTTTGGTGTTTTTGTTTGTTTGTTTGTTTGTTTGTTTGTTTTTTCCAAGTGTACCTTTTCCCAGTGCAGCACAGAACAAACTTCCATGGTGCTGCACCTGTACTAGTGCAGCAATCAGTATATCAGAGACAAGTTGTCACTTCCACGGCAAAGCAGCCTCACTGGCTTTTTGTATGTCTTGTTATTTTCTAGGTGCTCTTCACCACTACAACAGCATTCTCTATTCTGGCTTTATTTCACATAAAATGAAGTGAAATAAAAGTTTAAAGACTTTGGTTTTCTAATAATGTGTAGTTCATAGCATGATATGCGCAAAAACAATGTTTAACAGTAGTCTATTTTATACTGTTTCCTTATGAAATGAAGACACGTAAAAGTGAAATTCCACATGAGAAATTCCATACCAGATATACAAACAGTTTGCAAACTCCACAAATTTCTTCTGTCAAAGCTTTCTGCTAAATATAAACATTTCATATAATGGCCATAACAATCCTGTTATAATTTTGAAACACTAAAAAACCCCCAAACTATAAAACAACTGGTCCTTTCTTAGAAGAGGATTATATAAAATAATTTGTTCATGTACATACACAAATAGATATGGCTTCTAAGATAAAAGTTTTAGATGTGTAATTGTATTTAGCTTTTTCCATACCCTAGTATATCTAAGGTCCACTGGGGACAAATCTCTCATTAGTTCATATCTGTTTACCTCCAGTAATTCCAGTGTAGTTTCAGAGTTCTTCTGACCCATGCTAACAAATGAAAGCTATATTGTGTAACATAATTAAGCAAGACTGGTACATGTTTCATAGGATAAATTTAGAAGAAAAAGACATTTTAATATATCCTTTTGACTTGTAGTTGCTATAGTAACCACACATTGCTTTTTTTGCTGTACATTTCTTTACTGTATACATAGAGCTATACATGACAAAACAACTATTTTACAGTCTACAATTCAGTCTCAAGAAGAGGATTTTCCCCCTCTGGGAGAAGATGATTAGACTGGAGCTTACAGAGCTTCTGAAAGTTTGGGGTCTGTCAGCATTTCTGACTTAATTTCAGGGGTTTATGACCTACTTATAAAACTTCTTTATGGAAGGAAGCTTATTAGCACAGTTGTCTCCTTCTGGAAGAATTCTTTAGTGCTTTTAATCAAAAATTTTAAAATCCATTTCACAGCTTAATTTATAGGCAAATGAAAAAACAGTAGACTAGACTAGTGACTTCTGATATCAGTTGTGCTAGAAACGAGATAAAAAGCTGAGGGATTGAAGAAGAACACAGCATCAATAAAACGAAAGAATTGATGTAACGGAGCTGTTAAAAGCTGAATAACTTCCTCTGAGCTTCAGAATACTTTCAAATCTTCATGTACATGATATAGCACACCAGCCTATTTGATTAACACTGTCAAGAGTACCTACAAATATACATAATATATATTTAATTATATTTTTTAGATTATATTATGTTACAAATATTTCAAATTTATATTCAAAAGCAAATCAGAAATTTAGCTGTCTCACAAGTAATTAGGCTCTTGATTCTCATTCAGATTATTAGGGGTTTAGTACTAAAATGTATATTAAAATTTGAGCTGAATATATATATAAATGCTTAACAATAAACAAAAGGGTTCAGATTTTTCACTAACTCCTATGAAAACCTGTGATCTCTTCTGGATTGATGCTTCTGAAATTTTAAACAGATGTTTGTTTGCATCAATAAGTGTTTAGATCTTTTCTGCATCGATTCTAACAGGTTAAAAACTAGTATGTGCACTATTGTACATTATTGATGTCTGAAACTTTTAGCAGGAATAAATGGTTTACATTCAAGAAACCAAGCTATAAACCATACTCTGGAAAATTTCCTTATTTGAAACACAGGCATGGCTGCTCCTGCATGATCAGCCGTACTCCTTTTGGGAGCAGCCCAACACTTTGGGCAGAGGTCAGCAACAGGCTGCTACAAGTTGTGGGTTTCCTAAGGTAGTTATCTAACTACAGTGCAAGCATCTCTTAGATTCTTAAGTCACTTCATAGCCCTAGAAGATGTATTTTTCATTCTCAAACTCCTATTTTCTTTGTAAGGTGAAATGATATGCTTACATAAACAGACTTACTCCAGTGGGTAATTTTTCATTTAAGAATTATCTCGTTAAGAGAAAAAGTGATTTTGAAGAAAACCTCAGAACCTACAAACAGTCACCTCATATAACATAGATGTTTTACTATAGACTCTTCTTTACCAACAGTGAAAATTCAAAAATGAGAGGTTTTCTGTAGCCTGTTTTACACAGTATCTCAGTATTAGGGAGAAGCTTTTTCTATATGCAGCTAAATCCAAAGCAATTTGTGGCTGACCAGACTTTACACAAACTAAATATACTACCCTACTTTTATCAGCTGAAGTTAGATTATGATGTCCATCTCTGAAATCTGGCTACAGAGAGTCTTCTGTCCCATGTCATAAAAAAAGATGGAAGTCTGAATAATATAACATTTCAAGTCATTACTACTTTTGAGCAGGTATCTAATATCCCCTATTGAGGGTTCATACCCCTCAGGAATGGCAAAGTCTGACAGAAGAGAGTCATGACATCATAAATGACAGCACAAGGTCAGTCAGGGCCATTTGTCTTCACAGCCAAATATTAGCTAAGTTGATGAGTCCTTAACCTAGATTATGGCTCCTAGGCACAATAAGAGCACAAATAGTAACTTGTAGTCAGATATGTTAAACATATTCATTGTTAAAAAAACAAAAACAAAAAAAACAAACCAACATTAAAAGCCAGAAAATTAAAAATTGTAGCAGGAATGATTCTGTGTAACATTCCTGCAGTTCCTCTCATCAAAATGTTCTGTTTTCAACGAGGTTTTAGAGTTCACACTTCAGTGAAGTGAAAGGGATATAGGAGATATGAGATTCCTGCTTTGCTGCTGTTGTTTGAATAGGAGGCTATTCATTAGTGCTTTACTAATGGTTGTGATGGCTGTGTCTTTGCAGTGGAAAAGGTCATCTTATTATAAAAACAGCAGGCACAGCATTTTCTGAACAGCATTGCACACAGCCAAATCCACCATCAGAGAACTCACCACTTTTTTCCACCTGCAGTTTCCTTCTCTTTTTTTTTTTTTTTTTTTTTAAACAATCTGGACTTTTTGAATTATTTTATTAGAGGTTTCAACCAGTGATTTGCAAAATACAACTTTGTCCCTATTGAGGCCCCCTGATCAGATTGGTAGAGGGAGCATGCAGACATTTCTCAATAATAACCCTTTGATCTGAGTGCTGGTGGATATATCAGCTGCTTATGATAATTTTTAATAGATGCAAATGCTGCTTGGTTAGCAGAGTTTCAAGCACCCTTTTTCTGCTTTGATATGTCAAGGAAGAGATGGGGTCAAGTCTCAGTAATTTGCCTTACTTTTGATTAAAGGACTGTAGAGACATAACTTCATCTGATACAGCTCAGGAACCCTCTGAGACACAAATACTCTCATGGGAGAGAGTAGGACATGAAACTGCTTCCTCCCCATCTCCATGAATATTACAGGTTGCATTCTTTCTAGTCCTACTCTCCTACGAAGGATGTTGCAAGCCAGTTCTTTGAAAGCACCACAAAATATATAGAATACCAGTAATTAAATATCATTTAAACTATGTGGAAACCTTCTTGATTCAATGTTCCTTTCTTACAGATTTATTTTCCTAGTTTGATTAAGAAATAGAAGATGCAATAGGAAGAGAACTGTAGAAAAGAAACATTAGGCTAGTCACAGAAAATCAAAAGCAGAAAGGAAAATATTTTTTCTCATTCCTATAAGACATCTTGGTTATTGACTGTTCCCTTAAGGCAGCGTTCTAGGCTGGAATTTGATTATAAAACCTACGTCTTGGGGTTCTCTCTCAGTGACTTCAGTCTTTCATGATCTCATTTTCTCAGCCTTCCTTTTCTTTTCCCTTTATTTTTATCTTCCTTTCCCTTGTGAATGCATGTTGCAAGAACTAAATTGTTCTTTTGATTCTAGAGACAACTTGAGATTTTTCCTGGGCACAGTTAAATACCAGCAGTGGAAAAAATGTACATGTGGTCACCATGTAACTTAAAGGACCTCAAACTGTAGCATAACACTCTAATAGCATAAATCAGAAATCGTCAAATAATATTGCACTGCTGGAAAACGTCAGTAAGCAGAGATTGTGGCCCTGTATACTTGACAGACGGAATGAGAAGAAGAAAACCTGACCCCAGGCTATGTTTGCTGAAATGAGAGTTAGGAAAAATAGAAGCCTACATCTATAATAGGGGGAAATCATAACAAATTGTAAATCCAACCAATGATATCCAGAATCTTTTTCGACTGAACCTTTGAAGTCACTCTCAGGGAATGTCTGGTTCACTTACCTTAGGCTAAGGGAATGACCTTCCTTCACTCGTCTCGTACACTGCAGCCTGCAACACAGCCCTCCACATTTCACTTTTTGTTCTTCAGAGAGAGACTCTCTCATATCTCTTAGTGGGGAACAGATAGTAGTAATGATAAAGGATGAGAAATCAAGATTATAGAATTGTGGACATGTTCCAGGTAGATTTCTTGCAAGTGAAGTTATCTATAGGACAAAAAGACCCCAAATCCTGCAGAGAAAGGGCTGTGAGATTGGCAAAGTATTAGTCTACGCACATTGTGTTCAGCAAACCTGGGCTTTTGAAGGACCATGCTGGTGTGCTTTAAATAGCACAAATCTAGTCCAATGCTTGTGAACATTCTATCCTTAAAAAAGTCCTATAATGAGTTTAAAACAACTTGCAGAGAAAGCAAAACCTCTAGAATTGTGCAGATCTACCATCATGAACATTTCCTCATGTTATCATGTCCTTGTTAGGAGTTCATTGTTGAGAGCTCTAAATACATAGGTTAGGCCCAGTTCACACCCTGAAAAATTTTTAGTATTGAAAAGTAGTATTTAAGATCTTAAAAACTCCAAAATTGTTCTGTTAACTGTATCAAACATGTCCAAAGGACTGTGCTGTAATGGTAGCTGCACTGAACAAGCACTTGGGAAAAAAGGTTCTGTAGCTAGCTCTGATATCAATTCATGACAAGGCAGTAACTTTTTCTTTCTGTGCTCCACAATCAAATTAAAATTGTTATGCTGTTGAGAACACAACATGGTGACAGACCTTTTTTGATCTCATCGTTTTTTTTTACCAAAGGATCATACATAAAGAGAGAAATGATGAATTCTGAAGCCTGTCCAGATTCACCTATCGTGTGATGACCCAGACAGCTTTAGAAAACGATTATCTATCACTATGGAGGAAGAAATTATACAGACATATTTTTTGCCAGTAGTAAGACATACATATATACAAAAGTCACTCTGAAGATATAACTATATCTCAGATGTTTTATGTTTCACCATTTTTCTGTCCTCCTCCAAAGCAATTTGCAATACTTCATTGATCTGTTTAAATAAAATTTCCAGCCTCTACAAGAGCTGGAAGAGTTTGATTCCCTTAAATAGAAATAGACTTTCAGTGGTAGAAAACAAACCTAGTTG
The DNA here is from genome assembly GCA_013397755.1 of Cnemophilus loriae. Classification (NCBI taxonomy): domain Eukaryota; kingdom Metazoa; phylum Chordata; class Aves; order Passeriformes; family Corvidae; genus Cnemophilus; species Cnemophilus loriae. The sequence goes on along the minus strand of VZTF01003813.1, from coordinate 171,625 downwards.
TTTTTTACAAAGTCTAGAGAACCTGAGTTTAAAAATTCACTTGTTCTTGTGCTGCCAGCTCTGTGAAGACCAGACTCCTTGGGCTGTATTTGTTTCCCTACATTGTGGTGTTAGATATTACTCTGTTGCAGAGTTCTTGCCCAGGCAGTCAGATACTTGATCTAGATCTTCCCATCTCCCAGAACTGCCATGTATGTTGTACAGGACTTTTTAAGTGGACAACATAAAAGCAGTCCTTTGAATACAGAACTTCTCATACCATGGCTAGGATAATGAGGTATCTTTTATTGGTTCTTTTGTTGCATTATAGGTTTTCATTGTTGTGTGTACAGCAGCCTCTCTAAAACAAAGAAGTGTAAAGTGGCCATACACTTTAAAGTTTTTTTAGTCTTAAGAATAGAGAACACTTGAAAATGAGGAGCAGAATTTATATAGCACCACATGCTAAACTGGTACTTAATTGACTCTTCTGTTTTAAGAACGTTTACCAAACAACTGTCTGTTATTCTATAGCTCAGTCCAACCTCCCAATTAACAATGTCACCAATTGTTTTACTCTTAATGAAAGGAAGCATGGTCATGATGTTTTTTCTGAATATATTCTGTTTGAAGTTAACCATACTTAATGGAACGGCTTCCCTACAGAGCTTAAAAGCTGGACTACTGTCTTCCAATTTTAAACCATCATAATAACATGAGTACAATCTAGGCATCAAGCTGATAAGACCACCCTGCATTTAAGATTCCTCATAACTGTAATTTAAAGTGCAGGAAAGTTACGATTGAAAATAAAAATATAATTTTTGTTTTGTTGTTTTGATGTCTCAAAGATAGATGTTTTTATGTCTCTCTTCTCTTTGACTACCTCGAAAGCAATATGTTTCCTTCCAGGTAGTTCTAAACTGATACAGAATCTAGAAAATCCATCTAATTTCATAATTTAAAAGTTTATGCTCATCTAAATAGTACGCATGCACTAATATCTGGAATTAGTGAAGTCCTGAAGGTTAAATTCCAAACTTGGAAATTCATAGATATAGTAGCCTGTACTATTCTTTAAGAATATAGTGTACCTGAAGAAGAATCATTTCAATAAATTTATATTAATACTACTAGAATGGGTCTAATATAGAGTACACAACTTTTAATAAGTGATGAAAGTATGCAACTAAAAGAATGACATTTCTAAATATGTAAACAATGTCTAAACCCAAAATTTTGTTTGTTTCCAAATAGAGGAGAGCTGCAGGAAATGACAAAACAGAGCAAAACTATACTTATAAAAATCATGGAAAGCAAGACTTTATTTTTTGTAACACTGGTTTCTTACTCTTTTGAAGAGATTATCAAGAGCAACAAGATATTTGTTTTAGTAGAGATTGCTACTATTTAGCAGTGAAAGACCCTTAACAAAACAAAACTAATGTGTAAAATATAGCAGTAATTTCAAGCTATTGATTTGAGGGAGGGAAGAGACCACCGTGTGATGATACAATGAACCATGTTTCATAGTGAAGTTCAAAGAGATTGCTATTAAGTAAATGGTTATTTATCACAAAACAAGAGTTCTTCTGACTACTGCATTCACTGAAGAACTAGTAGGTCACTATATATGGAACTAGTCACTCAGTTAAAGACATGGCATTTCATAGGGTGTCAAAAGATAAGGATAGGGAAAAGTTCACTATTTCTCTCTATAAACATGAGATTGAGTCCTATTTTTGCTGCTGTTTCCTTGTAGCACTTTGTCTTAATCCACATTAAGCTGGTGTACATCTGTAATGTGAGAGAAATGTAGCAGTATTTTAATTAGTTGTAGTAATTAAAATTCAGCATTTCACAGAAATCGTTGACTGAGTTTTGCATACTCTAAGTTTTATTTTCTGCTTGTTATTTCAGCCATCTATTTGACTCGCACTAAATTTCCCTGCAAAAGCATTTGCTCTTTGCAGATTGAAAGATAAAAGGTTTTATAAGAGGCTGTCAGTATTGAAAATGCAGTAGATGTAGGGAACTGCTAATTGCATAATATGGTGCTACAGAACTAGTTAATTTTCTTATTGAATTCCATAAAACAGTTTTCAAAAAGGATAAAAACAAGAAATCATGATGTGTGACCTTTATATGAAAATAATTTCTGAGGCAAACAGGAAGTATAAGTACAGGAAAATGCTGATGAACACCTCCAGCTTTCTGCAAGTCAGAATTTTAATTGGGAGAGAAAGAGAAGTTCCACCAATGGGAGAAGTTGTGGCTGGGTTTACCTCATCTGAAGTGTGGTTACACTGAGTGATGCACTCTCCCCAAAGAAATCTTGAGACACCTGGGGATAGATGGATATTTGCACCCCTGTACTTACATTACTTAAAGCCTTGGGGAGTTGAAATGGGGTCCTGGGCTGTTGGGTGGGTGGAGGAAGACACCAAAGAGGCTGGACAGCGACAGTCATGCCCATTACTGTCCTCAGGGACTTCACGACATGCATGTGGAGCCTCTGTCGTGCTCTCTCGTCAAAGAAAAGAGCAAGTCTGCCATTTTCACCAGAATGAAAATTAAAAACAAAAACAAGAAAAACCAAAACAATAAGAGTGTTTCAGAGTCTGATTTCCTGTTTAATGCAACTAAGTGCCTAAGTAACCTTTTTCAGTTCTTAAGGAACTTGACTGTTTAGCTCTTTATATAAACCCTGGTACCATCAAGGAACCATCAAGACATTTGCAATTCAAATATAACAATGTCCCTTTTGGATCTGGTTATTTTAGCAAAAGGTCTTTAAAATATTATATAAATTGCTTCTGCAGTCTTATATACTTAATTACCAGCTTTAGTATCTCTTACATAAATATTCTGAGATAAGGAAGCACTTGTTAGAAATCTAATGTAATGCAAAAGAATAATTTTTTTTCAATGGAATTTCTAAATATGTTATTTTTATATTTAGGAGAATAATTTCTTATTTAGTCGTATCATATGTTTACCCTTTCAGAACAGTTACTTGCAATATATATCCATGAAATACAAGATATACCTATTGTATATGTAATGAAAATCATCTACAAGTAAACTGATACATAGTTGATAACACTCTGACAGAGTATTATTATGTGTATTATATATAGTGGGATTTTCTGTTTAAGTTAAAAATTAGCCTATATATTATATACAGTAATATTCTAAGTTGAAAGTAAAATGTTTTTGACTGTCTTCTAATTATTTCCATGTGTGTGTGCCTTTTACCCCCTGGCAAATAATGTGAAGTTTTTACTCCATTTCTCTTGCTCTTTGTTTAGACTCCTTGGATGGTGGGTGTGGTCAAAGTTCTTCAGTGAGTCACAGAGCTTCACATAGCTGTTAAAATGCATACAGAGGTAAGTGAAGTTGCACATCAAATACAAATTTTGCCATTTTTGTATCTTCAAATAATGAAGAGTAAAATCATCACCCAAATAGTAGAATTAATCTTTAGATACAACTCAAATGTAATTACTAATCTAGGAAAAAAAAACCCCAAACACTACACAAATTATATTTTAGGAGTAAGCAATTGAAATCACTAAACAGGGGGTTGTTGTGTTTTTTAAATATAAAAATAATTTTAATACTAAAAGTTAAAGAATAACTATTTTGTATGGATTAGCCATAACTCTAGGAAAATCACCCCCATAACATAAGCACTTCTGAGTTTTTTTGCACTTTGTAGCCTCATATGTTTTATTTTATAACCTAAAAGCATAACAACGATAACCTTCTAAGAAGCTTCAAAGGAAAGCTTAAGCATATTTTTTCCAACAGAATGCCAGAATTAAACAAATGTTTTATTCTGATGACAATTTCGTGTCGTTATAAAATCTGTGATTTATGGCAACAAGTGTTTCACATTCCCTTCTTTCTGGTGAAAAATTAAGTGAATATAACTCTCTAGTGGGCAGCATATTTGCTGTAGACTAGTTTAGAAAAATAAATTCAAGAAGTTTCAATAAAGTATTTCATTAAATACCCCCAAATTACCCTATTGTTTTCTTTTCTTTTGAATATCAGCTATTTAATTTTTTGTAATATAACTAAAGATAATTCAGAGTGTAGTAAAAGATAGCGGAATTTTGTGAGGCAAAATAAAATCTAGTGAAACTCAACTGAATTCAAGATTTATGTCATGTATGAATTTGGATTGATATATTGTCTGGATAAAGCAGCTAAAGCTAAGATTCTCCTGAAATACTAATATGCCATACAGAAGAGAAGACGCCTACTGCTTCTGCTCTGGAAACCCATGTACTCCACAGGAAGACACAAGGAAGCATTTCAGCAGAGACTGAGGATCACTTTCCCCATTAACTTTTCTTCCATGGTCCCTCTGTGTTTATTTCACATCACAAAACATAAATATCTCTTTTAGATGGTTATTAGTAGTGGCTGTAATCCCTCAAAATAGCCATCCTTCTCACATTCTTACTATGTTTAAATTCTGTGGATTTGACATACCAAAATAGCTTCTGTCAATAACCGTGTTTGATCTACTGCTGTGCTACATAATTTGTATATGGGTATCCTGAGGCAGCTGGATTATTAGGGAAGTGGGAGAAGGGTTATCTAATCAATTATGTTTCAATTGACTATGTCTCAAGGACTTCACAACTAAATGCCATGAAAACTACAGAAGTCAGCTGTGGGAAATTTGATGAAATTGTATTAGACTTTGTGTGAGTTCTGAAGACCTTCTTTTTTTTTTTTTTTGCATTTCACTTGAGTATTTATGGATGTGATCCAGTTAAAAAAAAGAAGAAAAAAAAAAGAAAACTGAATATGAAACTGTGCTGTGTAAACCTTCCTCAGTTGTGGAATGGCTCTTGTGAGTCACAACTGTTGAGAACCCCAGAGAAAGTTATTCTACAGTAAAGTTTTAAAACTTCAGTCAGAAAACTAACATTTGAACAAAATATTTTTAAAAATACCATCTACAGAGAGAAATAAATTTGCTCTGGGAGTTGATTAAATGCTCAAAATCTCAGCTGTTTGCAGAAAAAACACTACTATCATACAGGTTCTGATCTTATTCAGAAAACTTATCAAACTTTTAAAAGTAAGTCATTCATATCTAAGTAAGATTTTTACAGGAGGGAACCTAGATATGTGTTTTTGGTTTTTCGAAGACAATGTTTAATAGATACTGGGTGGGGGGGATAGGAGTGCTTGAGGTCAGCAAAGAGAGTAACAAGGCAGAAATAGAATAATTTAGTTCTTTCTTATAGTTTTCCCACTCCATATAAAAACTATAGCTGTTTGGGTTATGTCCTTGTTTGAAAATGTCTTGTTTCAAGCATGTCTCATTTCTTGCTGAAAATCTTGTTAAAGGTTCTCAAAAATAGGATTGGTAAAATAAATCAGTTTTTTAATTACAGTGTTTGTATCTCGACTTTCGGTTTCTGTCCAGACTGTCTCATTTTCTTGACAAATTTTACCCTCCATACTATCCATTATTGCATCTAATGTAGTTTGGCACTGGAAATACTTTGTAGATAGCCCACAGAAACAACATTTCCTCTCATTACCCAGATGGGTTATTCAATAAGTATAGCACAAGTGACCTTGTCACTCCCATATTTTCAAATGCTCTTTTCATCTGAGCATTAATCAAAAGACTCTCTATCCTTCCAAATCTAATAAAGATATCTTTATCTTAGATTCTGAGCACAACTCAGACAATAATAAGAGAACTGTATTTTGATTATTTATTCCAAAATCCAATTTCAGATTTCAAACTAGCGCCTATCTAAGACCAATAAGTTTCAGTGAAGTGCTGTAGTGGGAATTGAACTTAACAATATTTCAGTACTAGCACTTCTTCCTTGTAGTGACAGACGATTAAGCCTCCTAGATAAAATCTTTCAAAAGAAATAGAGGGGAAAAAAGTATTTTTGTAGTGAAGTTTGAACAATTTTTGTCCTAGATAAAACGGAAAATTTAATCTAGGAAATTATATACAGTTGTGTATATCAAAGTAAACCCAAGAACAAAAGTAAATGCATGCTCTAAGAAAAGTAAAGACATTTTCTTAGGGAATTAAAGTATCTATATGATATGCATATGATATTACTGTTTTATTTTATTCTCATTAAACTAACATTCAAACGAGGCTTAAGTGAGAAAATGTCATTTTTCTAGGTTCTTAGCAAACATAAGGTAGAAAAATGCCACCAGATTTTGTTCCTTGCTTTCTTGGAGTATAAATAATATCTTTTCAGTTATTTTGTTTTAGATGGGGTCCTTCAAAGAATGTAGTAATCTGACTAAATGTACACTCCTACATCTGAGTAGCCTGTATAGAGTACCTTTGCATTCTGCAAAGGAAAGGCGAAGGACCTGGGGACCTGGTGGACAAGAAGTTAACCATGAACCAGCAGTGTGCCTTGTGACCAAAAAGGAGAAGCAGTACCCTGAGGAAAAGCATTGACAGAGGATAGAGGGAGGTGATCCTGCCTCTCTGTTCTACCCTGGTGAGGTTGCATCTGGAATGCTGTGTCCACTTTTGGGCTCCTCAGCTCAAGATAGACAAGGAGCTACAGGAGAGCCCTCAGTAGAGAGCTATGAAGGTGACGATGGGACAGGAGCATCTCTCTTATGAGGAGGGTCTGAGGGAGCTGGGCCAGATTCTTTTTCAGTGGTGCCCAGTGACAGGACAAGGGGCAAAGGGCATGAACTGGAACACTGGACAGTCCATCTGAACATGACAAAAACTTCTTTACTGTGAAGATAACAGAGCACTGGAACAGGCTGCCCAGAGAGGTTGCAGAGTCTTCTTCTCTGGAGATATTAAAAATCTGCCTGGAAATGGTCCTATGCAACCTGCCCTGGGCGAAACTGCTTTATCAGAGGGGGTGCACTAGATGATCTTCTGAGGTCCCTTTCAACCCCAACCATTCAGTGACTGTGATTCTGCTTTCTATTATGTTTCATCTTAGTCTACAGTTAACGTCTAAGCTAGGTCCATTCGACTCTGACTGAGTACATCTGTTTCTCTCTGTTGACTGTAAAATGAACACAGACCAAGCAGTTCAAAAGTATATGCATATCTTTTAGGCAGTTAAATGAAATAAATCACTTGAATCAGATTTAAGGTAATTAGACAGATGACGTCTCTCGTGCATTAGTTCAGTTTAATTTTGTTGTAATAATCTGAAGTATTTGCCCCTCTTTTCTGTTTCAGGATTTTGCCTTTAGGATATAAACCTGCAGAAGGGAAATTTTCCTCACCCCACAGCTGCACTGTCAATGGTGCATGAATAGTTTTCATTTTGGCAATTCCAGTTTCAAACCGTCCCACCCCCTTGATCTACAATTGGCCAAATAAAGGATAACTTGTCTGCTGAAGATTAATAATTAAGAGTTCTCCTTTACTGTTTTCAAGACTGAAAATCAGCATTCTTTGTGTGATCTGTCATATTTTACTGTTGTTACCACTGATATCAGATTGCGTTTTAAATTGCTAAAACTAAGAGGTTTATTATAAGGAGATATTTATAAATAAGTGCATCATGATACTGCAGCCCAGGGCCTCTATTTCCTGTTCAGTAATATTTTACTATGATTTGTGACATTTCTACCTCAGTATTTTCTGAAGAAATAAGAGCTGAGAGAAACTGAGTGATATGTTTCCAGTATTTGAATTAATATTTTAATGACACATTATATTTTATGGTCTGTAGTACCATATAGTCTAGAGTTCCATTTGGTTTAAACCCAATGTAACTGCACTGATGGGGTAGGAGTGCTGTCAGTGCAAGGGCAAGCCAGGCTCATTGCGCTTACTACAGCAATTACACTGGCTGATTAAAAAATATAAGCATCTGATAAATCAGGATGGTGTTATTCACTTTCTTTATCTTAAGGAATATTTTAAGTACCTGTGATTAGAAACTGACTGGGTCTCTAACCAATGAAATATTTCAGAATTTCAATATCACTTGTTAGAATGCTTGGAACTGTACAAATTATTTGTTCTTCTCTTTCTTAAGACCATCCTCTCACTTTTATAAATATTTTTTTTTAATTCCCTTTTAAATTTTCAGACATGGCCTATAAGTATGCATCTTGCTCAGCTTAAGTATAGACTGTTCCATTATGTTCTCTGAACTGTTTTGTAGCTTGTTTTATGAAAGTCTTTTATAGCTTCTTCCCTTGTGTACTAGTCGTAACTCACTTTCATTACAGGAGTTTAGCAGTAAATTTTACCTTTCAGGTCTGGCATTCTTTTCAAGACTCCCTGCAATAGTCACATAATGGTTTTTTATATTGCTTATTAGCATTAACTTAGTATTGACCAGTTGCATCCCCCTAGCAGCACTTGGTTGCCAGGGGCTGATATGTCTCAGTCTTATATGTGAAGCTATTTCACAGAAGTATGTTAATACACGTACATTTAGATGTGCAGTCTGTTTCGATGAGCTCTCTCCAGACAAGTACTAGTGCAGTTCAGGAGCTTGATACAAATCACGCTCTTCTTCCAGCCACCAAAATAGACAAAACTCCCCTTCTTTGGTAAGAAAGTCTTTAGCAGCATGGATGAGGAGGCAGAGAAAGTGCCTAGGTTTTCATGGCATTGAAAAATTTACCTGATATCCCTTTATGGATATGTAGACAGTGTTTTCTGTATGACAGTGCTCTGGAACTGCTGGATGTGGACTAAAACACTGGGGAATCTGCATAATTTGTCAGTGAATATGTTCTGCAGATGAAGAAATTAATTTGTTTGAAGAAAACCAAGATCTCATAAAGATTATTTTTCTGTGAATCTGTACTATCTTAAAGAAGTATTCAAAGTCCTGCACGTCTAGCCACTTTGTGTTGAGTGATACTTCAGCTTAGACCCAAGCTGACTGTCCTCTCTGGCTTTTCTAGCTCATTCAAAGATAATTTACAGTTGACTATACATCATGGTAATATATCTGATTTTAATATTTAAAAAAACCTCCTCCTTTTCCATCTAACACCACAGGAATAGAGTATTTAATGATGAACCAATACAGATGTGAGTTTCTGTGCTAGCCAAGCAACATCACCACTAATTTATTTTGCTACACTGCGATCTATTTACAATATATTGACATGCATTGAAGCAGAGGATCATAACTCATCAACTGGTTGCTTCTACCCAATAGCCCTATCACAAACAGGAATATTAAAAAAATTCCCCCCTAGAAGGGCATATTTTTACTGCTGAATTCTGTATTACACCAGAATTTCAGGAAGGCATATTTCAGTTTATAGAGTTGTACTCTGACTACTTTTAATACAGTATTTATTTACAATATTATAAATAGAGAGGAGTACTATAGAAAACACATTCAACCTACGAAGCGTATATTTTTCTACCTCTGAGTCAGTCATGGAAAAATCAGATTCATAGGAGAGGATTCATCTGACCACTTGTGCATATCTGTCATCAGAAATCTACTCTACGTAAATTGCACTAGGCCCTCTCAGTAATTGGTGGAGAGAGTCAGGCATTTCCAGAGCGTGATTTATCAGATGTATGGGAGAAGTGTCCTTTAAAGTGCAATGAATCTTGCAGAAGTGTTTTTCTTCTGGCTACAGAGTGCAGAAGCAGCTTTGATAACTACCTCAAATATAAACAATAAGATTAGAGACCTTTACATTTCAACAGGTGAAACACGCACTTATTTTATATTCAGTTCTGCACAGTGTTCTCCGTTTAGCTGTGCACAAAACTTTAAAATCTCAAAGATTTTAAATTCTGCTAAAAACAATTAGTACATTGATTTTAAAATAAGAATAAAAAGCAAAAAATATCAGGTAATAAAAGTACCTAATGCAAAAGAGTAGGGTATAGACTGGTAGTAGATGGAGAATGAATAGGAAGCATGAAAGAATGTGGTATTTGAGAATTAGTTACCCAATATTGTGTTCCACCAAATTTTTTTACGTGTGACAGAAAAAGCACTGCATCACAGCTGTAATTTTTAATGCCTATTTGTGTGCAGTGCTATACAGTGTTGAGCAGTTCATTATGAAACATGAAAAACTGCTGGTAGTTTGAACAGCATTTTATTGACAAGCAAATAATTTTAGTAGTCTGAGTTTTTCCTTAGGAATTACAAAAGCATAATAAGAACTACTAAACACATGACAATTGAGACCAATTTTCTGCAAAAAGACTTGCAATGATCTTTTATTTGACAGAGAGGCATTAGAAACAAGAAAGGCCAAAAGACACTTAGGTGATTATTTAGGTGTTCAGGCAGAGCGCAAAACCAGATAATCTTTAATCTCTCCGCAATGAATCTCAACAGTACACTTAAATGAATTCTTATTTGTTATTGATTTTAAGACATGCGTTATTTCTCTAAAGAGAAACAAAACTTTTAGAGAAAAAGTCAAACTTTTAATTCTAAATGTATCTAAATGTGTGTATCTTAATGAGGCACTATATTCGTATTGCAGGAACTTTCTTTGACACATACTTATTGCACATATCACTAGCTCATCCAAGGAGAACTTGCAGCTCTAAAAGGTTCATAGGCCAAAGTATAATTCCAGTTGAGGATTTAAGCAACATAACGTACATTGTCTAATGACTATGACTTCAGCATCTTCCGTGGTACATTAAGTGCCCACTTTGCAAACAATTTATGTTTGAGGAGATGCATTGTTCAGAATGAGATTCACAATAAACAGTAATTGACAACTGTAGAGGTCAGTAGACTTTATAAATAGATTATGAATACAAATATCTTAATTCACATCCTGTAACTAGTTCCTGCTACCAAGCTAAGTGCCAGGAGGCATCACTTTCTTCTGTTGATGCAGTTAAAAGCAGAGTGTGGTGGTTAAATTATTACCTTAAGGCATAAAAGGCATGAAGAGTAATCCTTGTATTTTTAAAGTCAACTTTTGCAGGTTCTGTTTGTGACAGACAGCCTTCTCAATCCTTATCTCAGCACATGCACATTTTTGCACTGAATTTCACAATTCTCATAAGACTGCCCAAACCAAAAATCTGTAGACTTTGAGGGTAAAAGCAGACTGAGATGGTAGAATAAAAGGGGATCAGGACTTGTAGTATTCTCCTTTTTATGCAATTCCATTTGGGAGAAAATGATTAATAATTCATTGGGACAAAGAATAGAAATCTTTAATATTGTGATTAAGACGTAATGTAGACTAAATTTTTTTCTTCAGTAATTTTTGCTACATTTTTCGTCCAACAACTGAATCATCAAGTGGTCCAGCTGACCTCCAAGGTAAACATCCAAACCAAAAATCTTGCTTTAACTTCAATTTCCTTGTGCAAAACAAAACACTTTTCACAGGAGAGCTCAACAAAACGCTAACAAATGAATCACAGTTACTTTTATGACAGATTAATTGCCTTGTGAATACAGGGGAAGCTGCAGATATATATTAACTTTCAAAAGTCTTTCATAGTTCAGTTTTCATATGCAAGCTAGGAAAACATCTAGATGAAATAACCATGTACTGGATGCAAAGTGTGTAACTATGACGTGAAAGAACAAGACGGTATTAACCTGGTTTTTTTCCTATGCTCTAAAAAATATTATTAGAACTATGCCTGGACTGATGATTGTGTTGATTGTTGTTGAAGATAAAGTTTTAATTTGTTGTTAATCTAAGTAGTATATACATTAGTCACAGTGAACTAGATATTCCAGGAACAATCTGTCATCTCATAACTACCAAAGAAATTTCTACCAAAGAAAGCTGGACCAGAACATAATCCTTTATAAATCTTAAGTATAGATTACACTCAATGCTGTAGGACTTAAGACTTTCTGGTCTTGCAGTAATTGTTACAGCTAACATCTGTGTTGTGTTTAGCTTTTCAGTCTCATGAGCACAGGTCTTTTTTTCTTGGTGGTGCATTTTTTTATTATTGGTTATTTTTATATCTGTTTTATAATTTTAAGTAAGACAAAATTAATGAAATGTGTCTTGTGCTTGGAGAAGGAAAGAAATACTTTGCCGTAACGTGGTTTTTAATTGTGAATAGATCTTGAAAATAATCTATCTTCTAGATTTTTTTATTATTTCTATTAAAAACTTCTGTCACGACAGAAGACGGTAGTATCAGCCCCAGTCTTTATTTCAAAACCATAGAGAGCTTTTGATCTGATCCTCAGAGACTGAAGTCAGTGAAAATACAACTGAGACAAGAAATTCAACTAAATTCTGGTCCGCAAAGTGATCTAACAGCAGATTTCACAAATCTCTTGTCTCCCATATTGTTGAAGAAACGCTGTGCTGCATACCAGCCCAGATGGAGTTTTTCAAAGCATTGTGCATGGTAAATAACAGTAAATGCGATTGAGAGTTTGCTATATAAGGGCTACTCGCAAAACATTGAAGGAACAAAAACAACCATAAATGCTGCTGATTTGGTTTTAATGTTTTGTTCTAGTGCAAATTTAGCTTACATTGTGGATGGAATATTAGCTTTAATTTTATAGATATGTAATGTTAAATCTAGCTTAATACTTTGCATGTTTATAAGAAACTAAAATCTGGCTTGTGGACAGTAGTTGTCTACAGTCAAAATACCCAAAGGCAGGTCCTTCTCATTTTAGATGGACAGCTGAGTATTTAACAGAAAATTGTATCTTTTTCTTCTCAGGAATGATCCTAATTATGCATGGCTCTCTCCTAATAACCAGAAGATAGATTCATGACTTTTAGGCTGTGGATCTTACAAGGGTTCAATGTATCTTGATTAATGGATGTTATGAGCTCTGGAAATGTGAGTGAGCTGTTGCTAACTGGATGTAAATAGAATGGAGCCATGATGTTCAAGAAGATAACAACTCCCATCTGCATTAAGCCCTCAGCTCAGTTGCAAAGAGTGGGCATCCAGGATTGGTGGAGCAATACACACCTCTCTATAACTCTCTGGGGTTGGATTTGGTTAAGCTAATCGAAGGGATGAGGATGGTTCTCCTAGTCTATAGAACAGTTTCAGCACGAACTTTGAGGAATTCATTATAATTCATATTGTCCTTATTAGCATTCAGTTGTTCTTTTTTTCCTAGCAGTACTTGAGCTATCACCTGTCCCTCTTTATCCTTCCTATGGTGGCACAATAGTGCATGAGACTGTGTACACTATCAAAAAATGGGGTTGATGGAGACAAAATATGTAAATGGAGAAGGCTAGTGAACAAGTACAATGATTGATTGGACTGTCAGCTCTTTATCTAGTATCTTATGAAATCTGAGACCAAATTTTGAATGCAACTGGACTATTGCCTTGTAAGAGCCCTTCAGATGTCGTTTGGCAAAACTGGTAGAAACTGATGCAGCTGTGACTTTTCAGCTGGCTTAGATTTATTTTTCATTCTTGAAAGCTCAGTGTTTTGCTATTGACTCAACAATAGGTGATCAAAGAAACCTATGGTTTTAATGTGCTTGATTTTGAAGTCTGGGATCAGACTCAGGCCACTGGCTTAACCATAAATGATGTTTAGAAATCCTCATGAGGTAAAGCAAAAGATGGTTGGTGTTTTTCTTCTCATATCCTTGCCACGTGTAGATTCCCTTAAAAAAAAGGAAAAAATACGTGATATTTCCACAAAAGGTTATGGACGTCAAGCTGTATGCGTTTTTATACTAACTGCAGAATAATAGGAAATGCACCATTTAAACTTAGATAACTTTCATGTTCATTGCTAGAGTGTAACAGATAAATTGGCAGTAACAATAACAAACAAACAAAACATACAAAACAGCTATCTAAAAGACTTTGCCCGATACCCATTGAAAAGCTATTCAGATATGTCGAATATAAACAATTGTATATTTAGTCAATATTCTTCATTTAAAGAGCCTATGCTGCTGAACTTACTTTGCACTTGTACACATTTCCCAGATAGTAAAAAAGAATATAGGTCTGCAAGTTATAGCTGTTGACAGGATACAATGAATAATGCATTATCAGCTTAATATTCTATTAATACCAACACTTGCTACCCATTGGAAATAGACAATGCTAACAAGTTATTTTGCATTGAAGTAACAATAAAATATGTGAGGTCTAACTGAAAGTTAACAAAAGTGCTCAAAGTGATAATTAACATTCAGGAACAGATTGAGTAGAAAACAAGTGTGTTGAAATGTAAACCAGTCAAGTAGTCCAAACATTATAGGATTTGGCAAACTCCGCTATTCCAGAACGCACTGCAAGTAGGTGTCCCGGACCAGATCCTTCTTCCTGTTTAGCATTATGACGTCTTTAATGAAGACATTGCTAAAGCAGGGTCAATCTCTAACTGGAAGGATCTTCTCATTGGCTCAGTGATGGACCATGTTTTAAAATCCTTGAGTTTTGAAGTGTTGGGTCAGGCTCAGTTCACTGGCTTAACCACAGATGATGTCTAGATGAGGCAATCATCTCAATCTTGATAAGGCAAAGGAATGGATGTCCTTGGTGTGTTTTTCTTCTCACGTCCTTGCTACCAGTAGTGCTTTTTTATAATTTTGTAAATTTACCATAATGTTATCAGTATTAGCCATTATTTTAAATCAAACCCTCAAATAATCTTACTCATTTTATAGTGGTATTATAGACTCAAATGTAGATGTTTATAATGATATATTGGAAATTCCTTGATCTACCTGGCGTTTTTTTTAATGAACATGACTGCATGATTATGCTTATAATTTATATAACTTTTTAAATACTGCACTTTCAAACAGCTTGTATAGTAATAATACAGCAGACTTCAGGCAATTCTAATTCATGAATTGCATGTTTGGAAGAAAGAGAAAAGAAGTGGATCAGCAGCCAAGAAAGTATAAGTAGTTGTTCAAAAGAACAAGCAAACTTCAGGTGCTGGCTCAGCTTCAGTCTTGATTGCGCAAGACAGAACTTATTGAACAGGATCCAGCCAGAGTTTAACCGTGTTACTATACAAGAGCTGAGCTATGTGACTATTAAAGTCAAGTTGGGAACACAAATAGTTGTAATTAAAGCTCCTATAAATCATTACAAAGAAGAATATAGAGAAAACATAGATCCACTGATTAGTGGGAAAGATGAATTAATGAATTATGATACAGAGAAGACTGATGCAATTGTGTCTGTTACTTAACATGGTCATGCATAAAAGAACAACATAATCAAAACACAGGTCTAAATAGGAAAGTAATAAGTTAGACTGTAGACTTAGTGTAAATATTCTAATTCAATATGACTAGTTTAAATTCACCTTGAAGATCTGAAAGAATTACGTCAAAAGATTTGATCTATTATTTATTAAAATTAGACACAATATGTCTGACCCAACTTTTGAGAAAAATGTTCTCCAGACCAAACTAAGGAGCCGTGGACAGATAGCATTAGAAACAAATTTAAAACTTACTAAAGCCTATTTACCAACAACTCAATGTCAAACTGGGAGAATATTTTAGGCAAGATCCCATTGTGACTTTTCCTGAGTACTGTTCAACAG
Source organism: Cnemophilus loriae (assembly GCA_013397755.1). Classification (NCBI taxonomy): domain Eukaryota; kingdom Metazoa; phylum Chordata; class Aves; order Passeriformes; family Corvidae; genus Cnemophilus; species Cnemophilus loriae. Next base: position 156,150 of record VZTF01003813.1, on the reverse strand, counting down.
CTTCATTAATTACTTGAATGCTGAAATACACAGTGCATTTCTACAGTCTTGGTACAGGATCTCCTCATGAAGGAAAACAGCATAAGAATGCAGAATGACACTGGGAAAGTGTCTGATATCAATACAACTAAATTCTGAAAAGGAAAGCTTATGTTCTACGCTCACTGAAGAAAAGATCCAGAGTATAAATGCAAAATGGTGCTTAAATGACTAAGCAGTCATACTGTGGTTAAAAAATTGGGCTGCAAATTGAAGAAGTATAAGCAATGTGATGCTAATAAAAATATTAGATAAAATTCTGAAATATATTAAAAAGAATGTCATGAATAAGACATGAGATGAATATTCTACTCCTTCCGATACTGGAAAAGCCTTAAGGAGTGTCTGATAACCACTTTGGGGCAAAGTAGTTTAAGAAAGGTGTAAAACAAATTGGAAAGCCAAAGGAGAGTGACAAAAACACATTATCATTTTAATTTTCAGCAAGAATGATTGAGGTGTCATGCAAAATGTTTTAACTCCAAAGAGAGAAATGCACTGGAATAATTTATTTACATATAAATTGCAAAATACTTTCCAATGAAGATTTTTAGAGATGTGTCTGTGAAAGGAGCTGGGGTCTACTGTACATACTTTGAAAAGATGAAGATGAATAAACCCTGGAGGGATTTATTTTTCCATGATTCTACAATGTTTTGGCTTACTGTCATCTGCTACCCACTTCTGAAATGTCAATATTTCAACGATATTTTCTAGTATTTAAAAAATTTCTGAAGAGCTTTTTGACTACAACTACTTTAGATTATTATCATCTCTATGACCTTCTATAGAACACAGGATATAAAGCTACACCAGTGTGATGTTGTTTGTTGCTGAAATGTATTTGAATTCCATATTTTAATTCCTCAGATATACTAATGCATCAGCAGGTTGGTTTGACGCATTTAATCAATCCTTTACACTGCTTTGATTCTCAGCAATGATGCACCTCCACCTAGAGTACCTCCAACCCTATACAGCTCTCTGAGACACTTCAAGTTTATCCTGTTTTTCTAATGAAGAAGTGCAAGATAATGCTACATTGTGGGTTAATCTAAAGATCGGGACAGAGAGCAAGTAGTCTCACATTAGTGATAGCTTCAAAATACCATCTCAGACACTTCTGAAATAAGAGCATTAGTCTAAAAATTGGTTTTTAGCTTTCTAGTGTGATACAGACTGTAAGTTTGCCCTGTTTACTCTCCAGCTCTGCTATGCTTTTTAAGAAGTTTGGGCTGGGAGAAAATCACTGTAGGAGAAGCAATCTAATATACCAACTGAATGAAAATTTGAGATACTGCAGAATGAGGCAGGGGAGTCTACAGACATGTTGCAAGAGGCTTTGGTTTAAGCAAAGTTTAAGAGTCTGGTAAGAACTCGGCATTTCATTGCAAATAAAAAATTTGCTAACCTGGCTAAAACAAATGTTAGATGCCAAAACTCACCAGAAAGAGAAGGGGTGGGGGAGGGG
>VZTF01003813.1:37894-154591 GCA_013397755.1 Cnemophilus loriae | reverse complement strand
GGGTGGGGGAGAAGAAAAAGAAAAAGGAAAGGCAATTGTTATTAATCTTTTTGGATTGGCCTTTGCCCAGAGTTTTCAGTCAAGAGAAACTTAGAAATATGAATGAGAACACATGACATATTTCATCCACTAATGCCCCATATTCTCCCAGCTGTTTTCAGGTCAAGAAATTTCCTGACCTTTTATTATTTGTGTATTTAATAACCACCATTGAATCTCTCTCCCATGTTCTTATTAAGCCACTTTCTAAACCCTTTAAATTATCAATTTATAAATGATTTAAAATTATTCTAGATTATACTGCAATAAAACCTAGTTTTTATGGGCTCAAAGACTTCTTTTTTTACTTTTGGTTCAATAAATTTCACCACCACAAATTATCCTGATATTTTCATGATCCTATCCACGAAGCAAAAGAAATATGACCAGAGACAGTTAAATATCAAGTAAGAAAAGTAAACACTCATAATGATGATGATCTAATTCAGATGAAAATGGGATCATCTAAACCATCTAAACTGCCTTTTCACTAGTGAATGGTTGTTCCTGATATTAAATTTTACGTGTGCATATAATCTAGGTAACATAATATTTCATTTTTCTACCATATCTTCTGGCTTTAACCTTATTGTAATGGATATCCTAAGAGGCTGTTGTTTCTCAGTCCAAAGCTTTATAGTCAACGCTATATATCTCCTTTACTTCTCTTAATGCCTGAGAACCCTAAATCCATGAAAAAAGTAATCTGGAATGCAGCAGAGGTGAGAGTTTTCTGTTCAGTTTCCCATAGGCTGAAACTGTAAAGAAAGAGTAAGAGAAAAAAATCTAACTTCTTTGCATCGTAGTTTGTATTCATTTACTTTGTTTCCTGTGTAGAAGGAAATAAAAGATACATGAAATAGAATGATTAAAATAACATGGCTATGTGGTGGGAAACTGAACAAAACTTCTGAATTTGCTGCATTTTTGTGACAAACTGTTACTGAAGCCTTCTCTTCTCCAGGCTGACCTCTCCTAGCCTGTCTTCATAGTTGAGGTGTTCCAGCCGTCTAAACACCTTCATGGCCTCCCCTGAACCCACTCTTTCTTTTTTTCACTCCTTAGATGTGCTGAGTGTAAGAGGAGCTCTGTCTTGGATAGAATGACATTCAGTTCAGCCCAGTGTCATCTACCACTGTGGACGTAACTCTGCTAGAGGAGGAAACTTGATATTGGGATCATATTATGCTGATGTACATTGAGCAGGTAATGGTCTTTCTCCTGCCGGAGCAAATTTGGGATTAGGAAGACTATTAGTTTATGAAAGCTCAGTCATGATGAAAGAGATGTTGGTCTAGCAGGCTTGAGGAAGTTATTCATAATACACTGAAACTGGCAGGAAAATGTTTTCATTAAAGAGAAGTAGGGCCAAATGAGGGCTCAGGTATGACAGTGAATAATAATATGCTGCTGCAATGGTAACATAGTATGTGCACTGTAATGCGTATACAAGTATGCCATTTTCACAACATGGACATACTAATTGAATGCTCTTATTGGAGTCCCTGCCCTAGGACAGAATCCAGGAAAAGCAGTGAGAATAATAGACTTTTAGAAAACATGATTTACAAGGAAAGAGTGAAACATGGTTTGTTCTGCTGAAAGAAACTCTGATTGTGGCATAGTCACACGAAAGGTAGCTACAAATAAGAAGAAACAAACCTGGTTTTGTGTACACTGCTAACAGAAAGAAAAGGAAGAGCATGATTAACTTATTATCAATAGAAAGAATAAAACTGCTAGTTTCCATTCTTTGAGCCTCTTAAAAACAAGTTAGACAAGTATCTGTAAAGAATTACACAAGCATGGTCAATCCTACTGGAAAATTAAAGGATTGTCTAGCTGACCTTTTGAAGTATTCTCTTCCTTCCAGACATATCTGTCCATTATTTCTAAGTATATATCTGTCTTCTTTTGGTCCAACATTGGTTATCTCTGTCTCTATGCTGGTTTTGGCTAGGGTAGAGTCCATTTTCATCAGAGTAGTTTGTTGCATCTTGGCTGCATCTTGGATTTTTGCTGAAAGCAGGGTTGAAAGCACAGGGATGTTATAGGAGCTGCTGAGCATTGCTTGCACAGTCAAAGCTTTTTGTTCTCCTCACACCACCCTGCCAGTGAGCAGTGGGCAGGCTGGGGCTACACAAGCATTCTGGAGATGGTACAACTAGGACAGCTGACCCCATCTGATCCAAGAAATATTCCATACTCATACCTATTTCTGAGCATATGGCATCATGGTCAGTATACAAATAAGGAGGAAGAAGGAGGAAGGGGGGAATGGAGTGATTACATTTGTCTTCCTCAGTGAACATCTAATGGAGCCTGGCAGTGTTGGGACTTGGTTTCTGACTGTGGTCAAACCACAGCAGTCGCCCCTTGCACACCTGCCAGCAGAACAGATATTTTCATCTGCTGTAGAACCTGAGCCAATAAATAAAAAAGCTCTCTAAATATCCCCAAAAACCAAACAAAAGAATGACATTTTAATTGTACATGCACTGTGATCTAAAATCTTAATGTCTTTTTATAGTTTAAGATGTAAGTTTCACAGCTAGGATTTTTCATCTAAAAATGGTCCAAAAAAACTGACTTCCCAAATTATTCACTTATTTATGATCATATATGTGACCTAAATAACATAAGGCGGGTTATATTTTTCTGAAAGATGAGAAGATGTTTCACTAATTAGAGATGGATCTTTCAAGAAAACCAGTACGTGTTCTTGAGGAAACAGCCCTGTGAGAATTTAGGCTTAGTACTCAATCTAAAATGGAGATTTATTTCTCTGCATTTTTGAGGCATGTTCCATTTAATAAGGATGAGTTAAGGATAATATTTCTATGAAAAAAATATACAGACTCAAGTTGAATCTGGTTGAAAATACCTTTTTATTGATTAAAAACTTAGTTGTCAAAAATAGGATGCAAACCTTGCTGTTTATTTGAACCAAATACATTCTGACCTGTTTTTCCAATGTCCTTTGCAGCATATTTATTTCTTTCACATTTCTCCCTAATTTTTTTTAGGAGGAAAAAAATCTACTTTGAAAATAAAAATTCTTCTCTTCAGAAGACTTTAGCTTGCTGCCTAATAAAACATAAATGACTGACAGAATAATCATGACTATAGGTATAATCTTATAGTTATCTACAAAGTAACTGTGCTTACTAGTCCATTGTATAACTTTGCTATTCTTGCATATTTTTGAAACTGTGAAAGAGAGTAATTGGCACACAATGTTATAGAACTATAACCTCTACATATACTTGAAAACCCCAATATGATAGATGACAGAGTCCTTTAATTTTGTGTCTGCCTATTAGTCTATTCTATTGACCCTTTCCTAGTTAGTTCTTTTCATACTTCAGAGAGAAGATCAATATTTATCATGTTCCACTTGAAATCTAATATAAATGAGACCTTGGAAATTATAGCTTTATGTCCCCTATATATTTCTTAATATGTGAAAACTGCAGCTAGGGAAAAATTATTTCTAGAGATTTTAACTTGAATAAGTAACTTCAAGACAGTATGCTCTAGCCTGTGAGTTTGTCACCACCAGATCCATGTGAAGCTTAGTCTGTTATCTTTGCAGATGCTCACAGAGGTGTTTCATGTGAAGTTGATTCATACACATCAAATTCCAGTTGAGCTTAAACACTGGTTGAAACACAGGTTTCCATGGGCAATGAGAACAAGTTGTTATTTCAGATTAGATTTCATGAGTTTCCGGAAAGGTCTATGTCGTAGAATAATTAGGTTCCTCAGGATAGTACTGTTGCAGTATTCGCTACCTTGATTTCTTTAAAAAAAATTGATCTTGTATTTTTCCTTTGTGTGTGTGTTTAAAATGTATCCCATTCACAATGCTTCTGTTAGGCATCAAGTGGCTAAGGAAGAAGAAAATTTTATCTTGATCAGTTCCTGGATCCAATTTTTATGTTTGTTTACTTTTCAGTCTTTCTTTGGCAGAATGCAAATTAACAGCTAGAGTAATTATCAAATTGAAGAACAGTGTGCTCTTCTCCACCGATTTGTTTTGTTTTGAGCTAAGCCGATTACCACCATATCTGTGGGCAGTAAGGAATTCTTTCCTAGACAGAAATTGCAACTGTTCTGGTTTTGGCTTGTTTGATGATCTTTTCCCTATAGGAAAAAGGAACTCAATCACTTCAATTTCCTCTTTAGAAATTTCATATTTCTGAATCTCTTTCTCTATAGAGATCTCGTGGGACAATTGTAACTTTGATGCCTTAGATCCCTTTTGTTCACATATCTGGTACTGGCCTTGTACACCAGTGTCTATAGATGCATTCTACCTTGGGTGTTTGTCAATAAAAGCCAAGAGAATTTAATCTTCTAAAAATTTTTCTTAACAAGAATTACATTTTATTTGTGTTCCAAATACTCGTTGATTTTTTACATGAAATAAATTGCCTATCTAGTATTGTATTTTGTAATACCATCTTCTAATATGAAGCTTGTTTTATTATGCATAAAGTAAAATGATTCCCCTTTATTTTAGCATTTTAAAGATAATATTGTGCATGATTTTATGAATACGTAATTTTTTTTTCTGGGTTGAAATAACAGGTTATTTAAGAAAAAAATGATACTAGAGTAAAGTTTTTGGATTATAGTAGAAATTATACCTATTATGAAATATGATACTTACAAATGCCCTAGAGACAGAAGCAGGTATCTCAGGAAGGCCACAAAATGAGGTAGGAAATAGTAAGTCTGAGAATACCAACTGCCATGAATTTGAAAATTCCAAGTTCCTCAAAGAGTTTAGAAGACATCAGTCATTGCTATGTGATAGAAAGGTTCTTTTTTAACAAGCCCAAATCACACTTTGCAGACTCAAAGGCTCAGAGAAAGAAATCAATTCCAGGTAAATATAGAAACACCTCAGAAGAATATTTAAAAAAAACTATTATTGATAGGTAAGCCCCTCATCTTTAGTAATTATAAAACCTTACTGTATGAAGCATTTTAGATGGGCTTTGGGAGGTCTGCTAAAGGGAGTCTTTTCATGTCCTGGACAGAGTTTTTCATGCACTGTCCTTTGTTCTTCAATTCCAAATATTTTGATTAATAGTACATCTATTCAGATTTCTGGCAATGTTAAGACCACAACAAGATTGTGCTCTTTTACAGCAGTCAAAGGGTTGTGCTGATCATCAAGGATAATACTTTTTAAAACCTGCTGCTCAGCATTACATAACCACGTATTTACATAGCATTTTAGCTTGGTTTCCAGTATTTACAGCACTTCAACAGCAAAGTCAACAATTTTTTTGTTCTGATTGCACATCACTTTTTAAAAAAAGGAAATATTCTAAATTATTGTGATTAAGGAAACATTTGAGGCCTTTTAAAATGTTCTTTTCTGGTTTAAAAAACCTAAATTGTCATAATGCAGAGTTTGAGAAAGTTATACAATATTTTACACAAGGAATTCTTGGGATCCATAAGAGTCATCATCATCATTTAAGAGGGTTAAAAAATAAATAAATTAAAGCCCCCATGTTTTTCCTTTTCCAAGGTAAGGCATCATTTAGAGAAATTTTGGTTTGTTGTACAACACATTAGATTTGTGTCTGTGACAGACCAAAAGGAACTCCTTCAATTTTCCAATATGACAAATCAATCCTCTTAATATTTGTTTCTATTCTGTTTTCTAATTTCCAACACAGGTTATCTGCCTTTTTTAATCTCTTTATAACTTCTCTTACTATTACTGTTCTAGTGTCCTGAACTGACTTCTAATTTTTGGAGTGGCATGAAATTCTTGCATGATTGCAATTTAAGGTAAAAATTGCCAATGTGGTACTTTGCTTCCTTAAAATAACCTCAACTGAAAAAAAACTAAAATCAACAATCAGAATATTTAAATTTGTTGTGTATTAATGTGTGTTACTTATTGATAATTGGATTTAGATTGATTAGACTGAAAAAGTGTGTCCCTGATGGTCTTAATTTTTTGTTAAATATTAAATCAATTTTTACTATGAATTTTGTCTGGTTTTCATTTTATTCCATATCTTTTGAATCATTCCATTTTAATCAGCATTGAAGAAACATTACAATTATGTCCTTGCTGCCACAGATTCTGTTAGGGTGATATCACATATTATTACAGGTGTCAAATTATAAACTATTTTAAAAACAATATTCACATCTCTAAATTTGTTGTCGTAAGTAGACTACTTAATTTCATCTAATGTGTCACTCAATAGATCACAAGGAATGTGAGAGCATCTTGTGTCTTTATTTTGATAGTAACAATCTTTTAAAGTTAATTTTGTCTTTTAATGACCTGTTAAATCATCATGCTAAGCAGTCCATTTAAGCAGCCCCCCTCTGTTCAATATTAATAGTGCAAATCCCTTGTCGAAGTCTTCTTAGAGCTTTTTACTGCATTTGACAATATTTAGGCTTGCTCCAAGCTTGTGTGAACAAGTGAAGCAAAATGCAAGTTGGATGCTTCTGGAAACAGGAAGGAGAATGTAATCTCTCTTGGGCATCTCTTGGGCTGCTTAGGGAGGACAGTATGTCAGAGGCTGCAGAGGAGCAGAGAGGAGGTATCCACAGCACAGATGTGCAGCAACATACACTAAATGAAGGACATTGAATTGACTGGAAGAGATGATTCATCAAGAAGAATCTAGCAGGCAGTAGAAGATTTGATTTAAAATAATTTTAAGTTCTAGAATAACCCTTTGAATTTTGTCTATTTTAAAATTTAACGTTTCCAATTCATAATCTAAAACATTTTATTTTGATTTTTTGGGAGTTTGTTAGGAAGGCCAAGGCACCTACACTAACCAAGATCCTATCTTTTTGACTCAAGATGCTATGGACTAAAGACCTATTTTTAGTTGCATTATAATATTTATTTTCTTCTCAGATGATTTCTTGGAAGTTTGATGAGTTTGATGTTTGATGAGTTTGAGTTTGATGAGATNTTATAATATTTATTTTCTTCTCAGGTGATTTCTTGGAAGGAAATCTAGTTTGATAAGACAGCAGCAGAGCTTTCAGATCTGACATATGTGACTACTGTGAAAATCAGGATAGAAGTTGTTGAAGATTAACCTCTCCTGACTCAAGGCTGATTGTACTAAATAAAATTTTATCTTTTTGATTCATATCTGTCACAGATTTCAATTGTTGATTCAAATATCACATAGTGTATCTATGATAAGCGTGTACAATAGTCTCACAATCATCCCAGCAGATTGACAACACATCATTCTGAAACACAAGAAAAGGAAACAAAATCTTTGCTTTTCAGGATTAAAAGAAGAGAGGGTTAATTTCCTCTGAAAAGAATCAAGTTTCAGGAAGCATCAAAGCATCAAGTAATATACTTGATTGCTATAGTAGGTTTTGGGGTTTTTTTATTTAATGAATTTCAATTCTTGTGAGGGATTCAAAATCTTGAATAGATCTAGTACTGTTGATACAGCCTATTATTTTAATTTTTTTCTCTGTAACATTTAGATTATAGTTCTAACCATCCCTAGATGACTGTGACACCAAAATAATTTTAAAAATATTTTAAAATTATATATGTTTCAAGAGTGAATGTTTTCACAAAATTAACAATCAGAGAAGTTTTTTTTTTTGTCTATGGCACCACCCTGATATTTCTCTTGACTCCCTAAATAATTTTTGGTTTTCAACTTTATGTGCTATACTTTATCTATTGACTTTAGATATTAACATTGTCCATTCAAACTAAACAACAATACCTAAAGTAAAGTAATTTCTGTTGTGTTTCTCTGCCAAGTTTGCTCTTATAATCAAAGCAGAATGAGAGGATCTGCATTACCAGAGCTTATCACAGACTCTTAGTCTTACATACATAAACAGTTTCACAGATATGATAACTCTTCTATGGCCTTTCTGAGGTCTGGGGTTTTATCTTAAGCTTTTCTGGTAAAAGAGAGTTTGTTTAATAATATTGACTACCTAAGTCAGTGAACTGAAAAAGTTTTGAAGTATGTATTATCTATTAAATTCTCATGAGGTTTTTTTTCACTTTGTTGGAGTAGAGTGAGGTACGGTGCTTTTCACCATAAACGGACACACAGTGTCTGTAGTACCATGATAATCTTTCTTTTACCAAATAATCAGTAATAAGGATCTGGGAAAGAAAATAGAAAAATCACAAATTACTTCAGTAAATGTGACTAATTCGATGGAAAGCACATGAAGGAGATGGAGTGAGACTGTTTTAGAACTTCCTTAATCAATTCATATTAGACTTTTCCAAAGAGTAAATGAGAATATAAAACTATTGCTACGATATCACCACGGCAAATTCCAGATGGCTTATAATAACTTTAGTATTAGTGTGGCTGCTCGCTGACATACCACCACCTAACCCAAAAACCTAAAGTTTTATATTTATTGGTAATTCTTTTCATGGGTAATACAGATGATATAAAACAATTCTGCATTTTTCTCTGTTAAATTTACGTAAATGACTGATCATTCAACCCTTTTCCTGTAACACATACACCATGTTATTGCCATTTCCATGGCATTTAGGATGTATTTGTGCTATCCCACAAATACCAAGCTGACCTTTCCAAATGGTATTTAAAGTATGTCTCGGATTTCTCTTACACAGTCTTAGACTTCATTAGGCACTAGCATTATACTTATGTTTAACCTCCTATTAATTAACTGCATTGGTACATATCGATCACAGATCCAGCTTGTGTTTTTGTTACTTAGTAGGAGTCCTGGCACAAGAATATATTGTTAAATACAGACAAGGCTGGAGGATATTATAGCTCTTTTGCTTCAGAGTAGGCATTTTAAGAATTACTAGCCTTCAAGATGGGGCTGAAGCAAGACTTCAGATAGGCAGAGTGATTGTTTTTGAGTGTATACAATCGTTCAAGAATTGACTTTTTTTCTTTTTTTAATTCAACTGTGCATCTGTAGTAGGCATTCAAGCACTGAGCTACTAATACCCATGCTATTTAGCATAATGAAACTAACAAGATATAAAATGCCCCAGATAAACTGTTTGCACAGTGTCTTGATATAAAAAAAAATTAAAAATTAGAAACCGGGATTATCAAGAAAATTCTCTAATTTCTTTTATTCCTGTACTATTTGAGAAATTTGAATTTTGGGAATATTAATGCATATATGTGTCTAAATAGATTGATTGTATAACTAATTCTTGTCACTGTATTTTTTTCCTTTTAATGTAAACAATGTCAATCTGGAATGGAAGCAAGTCAACTATTTGGGATATAACAGGGATTTAGAAGACCAAATTAAAATTAGCCAACATCAATAATTATTTAAAAACCAAATTTCATTTAACAGAACAGAGTTCATATCTCCTTTAACAGGTAGGATAAACAGTTCTAAAGCCAAAGATCAAAATTCCAAAAACATGAGCGTAGAAAAGATGTGTGTTTGTTTTTCTCCAGAAAATTACTTTGAAATAATATTTTAAAGACTTAAATGAAAATATAAAATTTTTCTTCAAACAACTAAGTGCATTTTAATGCAAAAGCATCTGAAATATTTAGGTGTTAAACCCAGATCCATCTGACTGATTTTCTGGTACTTTCACTCCTGTTTGAAAATAAGCAGGATTAAGTTCAAAGCAGGTAACTGTAGTGCAGCCTCAGAAGGATATTAGTTTTGGAAATATGTACAATTACCAATCAGCAGTTTTTATTTTCTTTACTAATGAAACATAAAAATGTTCCTAAATTTCATAATGGTGTAAAATATATTTGTCATTTGTGTGTTCTATCTACTATACATTTATATAAATAGATTATACGAAATACTTGTTTTTTCACTGTCCATGGGGCTGTTGATTTCTGTCTGGTATTAATACCTCTAAGGATGCTTTTTACTCTTTCTGTATTCTCCCTGAAGTTTCAGTAAGTGGACTTTTCACTGAATCTGAAAACTCTTTAAAGGGATTCCTAGTACAGAATAGAAAATGCATCTATAAATAATAGAAGTATGTAGGCCATTGATTTACAACAAAATAAATGACAGTGCTAGATGTATATTGACTCCTAGATATGTAATTGAGTCTATTAATAATAGATGTTAATATTAGATTAAAGACGAGTTATATAAATAATGCAAAAGTGTATGAGAAGGAAGTGCAATAAACTTAGAATTCCCACATATGTAGAAGTCATGAATCTGCAGAACTGGGGATAAGTCTGCTAGAGAATCTGCGAAGTTGCAGAGCAAATGCAGCTGAAAGCCTGATTTTAGACTCCATATGTTTTGTGCCTTTCTGCTCACAGCATTTTGTTTTAACTCTGATCTTTCTACTTTAATTTTTATTTTACTGAATTTTTATTTTCTGTTTGACTATAAGGGAGTGGTCAAAAATACGTGAAAGGGACATCAAAAGCTCACTTTGTTTACATCATATGGTGTAGGAATCTCTATATCTGTCAAAACCTGACACTTGTGCACAATTTAAAATTCCTTACGTAAGGGCTGTTATCTGAAACATTTTTGCCTGGAGTTGAACTGGGGAGCTCTATCAAATTCTGAATTTTGCTACAAGGATATTTCCCCAGATGATGATAATAATAATAATAATAATAATAATAATAATAATTATTTTCACATGTGTTCCATATCCTGTTGTCTTTACCTTTTGTATCTTCTCTGACTCATGTCAGATTCTTGTCTCTCTATAGACTCTTGCTATAGCCCTGTGGTATGTAATCCTCACTGTGTGGAGGAAATCGTTCTCATCCAGGAGTAAGAGGGAAAGGAGGGACTTTCCTTTTGTGCTAAACTCCAGTTCTTTATTCTTTGTCACCAAGGATAAGATGTTGACCGTGACAGGCTTGAGAGGTGGGGCTCTGCAAGCCTCACGAATGTCAACAAGGCCAAGTGAAACTTCCTGCACTTGGATTGAGGCGATCCCAAGCACAAGTATAGTCTGGGCAGAGAATGGCTATAGACTATCCCTGGGGAGAAGGACTTGGGGGTGTTTGTGGATGAAAAGAACAACGTGACTCTACAATGTGTGATTGCAATCTGAAAACCAGCAGTATCCTGGGCTGTGTCAAAAGAAGTGTGAACAGCAGGGAGGTGATTTTGTCTCTCTACTCTGCGTTTGTGAGACTCCACTTGGAGTACTCGGTTCAGGTTTGGGGTCCCCAAAACAAAAAGGACATTTGCCTGTTGGAATGAGTCCAGTGGAAAGCCACTAAGTTGATCACAGGGCTGGAGTACTTCTACAAAGACAGGCTGAGAGATCTAGAGTTGTTCAACCTGGAGAAGAGAAGGCTCCAGGGAGACCTTAGAGCAACTTCCAGGACCTAAAAGGGTCCTATAAGAGAGCTGGAGAGGGACTTTTCATAAAGGTCGGTAGTAGACAGGACAAGGACAAACGTCTTTAAGCTGAAGAGGTCTCGGTTTAGCTTAAATAATAATAATAAATTCTTTACTGTAAGTGTGGTGAGGCACTGGAACAGGTTGCACAGAGACATTGTGGATGCCCCATCCCTGAAGGTGTTCAAGACCTGGGTAGGTGGGGCTCTAAGTAGCCTATTGGTTCCTGCCAATTTTATTTTTCTCTCCTCAAGTTCTTTTTCCCATTCCTGAACAGGCCCTACTTTGTTATGGAACTTCCTATGACTTTGCCACAAAAAAAAAAAAAAAAAAGTTGTCTGTCTTTCGGTGATGAAATATGGGAATAAATTTTATAAAGTAGGTCTAAAACCCATTTTCCCAAAGCTCATCCCTCTCACATTTTTCCTGTGCTCGAAATATTCAGCAGTACAGCTGGAGGAACTGTTGAAGCCTCTAGATGCAATAACTTACATAGATTTGAAGTGGACTTTTTGTGCATAGGCTTACGAATACCATATTAAACTGCATCGTGTCTACAGTAATCCCATAGTCGTCAAAAAATAAAGAATTATAGATCACTTGCATATTCACCCTACAAAATTTTGTCTCTTATTTTTTTTCTTCTTTCTTTTTTATAATTTCAGAGTACTTGAAACTGTCTCAAGGAAAAGTCAGTATGTTTTTGTGGATTTGGTTCCTTTCATTAAATCAAACTCAGAAATTATGTTTCCTCATTCTATGTTTTCCAGAACATTTCCATTTTGGACAACTACCTCATCATTCCCTGTTGTACCTGCCCTTTGCAAAGATTTTTCTTCACTATATTTTTTTCTTTTCTTTATCACTTGTATTTCCCTTCCTCACTTCTCTCTTGCCTTGTATATTTCCTCTCCAAGAAGGTGTGCAAAAGATATTAACTCGCTGATACTGGTGCTTTTCTGTTACCGAAATTTCATTTACTTTATGAGAACAAAGAACAAGGAGGTAATCAAGAAAAAATGAGCCATTTGACAGATGTTAAAGTCATAGGCTATAAGGATCAAAAGAACAGAAAACAGTCATATATAATTTGGAACTCTTGTTCTTTCCATAACTGTTATAGTTTAACCTCAGCTGGTAAATGAGCCACACACAGCCACTCATTCACTCCTCCACCAGCAGCATGGGAGAGAGAATTAGAAGGGCAAAAGTGAGAAAACTCTTGGGTTGAGATGAACACAATTCCATAGGTAAATTTAATAGGTAAAGCAGAAGCCATGTACAAGCAAATAGAAATAAGGAATTCATTTGCTACTTCACATGGCCAGTCAGGTGTTCAGCCATCCCCAGGAAAGCAGGGCTTCATCACATGTAACAGTGACTTGTGAAGCCAAATGATGTCACTCCAAACATAGTGGTCCCCCCACCTTCCTGCGTCTTCCTCCAGCTCTATATGCTGAGCATGACATCTCATAATATGGGATACCTCCTTGGTCAGTCCAGAGCCGCTGTCCCGGCTCTTTCCACTTTCAACTCCTTGCCCATCCACAGCTGCCTAGCTGGTGGGGTGGGATGAGAAGCAGAAAAGGCTTTGAGGCTGTGCAAGCACTGCTCACTGAAGTGACAGGAGGATCAAAAATTGAGTATTCAAAAGGTCTTAAAAGAACTGTAATTGTCAGTTTTTTTTAAAAACAGTACAACTTAACCAAATAATCCTCTGGAAGTGAGAAACAGTGGAAAGGGTAACTAGGATACTAGTTGCCAAGAAAATAAACCTGTAGGAGTACAGAGCAAAAAACTGTGAAATATCTGAACCAATACAATAAAGTAATTGCATTTAACATCTAGTCATTCCCTGAAGGGCCAGCATGTGGCCTGAATGTACGTGCAGAGCAGATGGCAGAGAAGAGAGTGTAGCCCAGGTGGAGACCTTTTCTGCAGGTTGTGCCTACAAGATACATGCCATTCCTTCATGCAGAGACACCTGAACTAACTTTGAATGACTTAGCTGAGCAGAAACAGAATTAATTTTCCACTCAGAAAAATTATCACTGGTGAAAAACAAGGTACATTCACCTGTCCAGAATAGTAGATCATCAGTATGATGGAATACCATCAGTAGATGGAATAGTCCCATCATCTTTGTCATCTTTAATATAATCTTTAAAAATGGAGTAACTTTTTTTCTTCTCCTGCACATATGTGGTGTCTTTTGCATATGAGCATTCTCTTCTTTTACTCAGTTGCTTTCATATTCTGATGAGAAACACAATGTAAGTCTTCATTTATACAGAAAGAAAGAAAATCAGTTCAATTTGTTTAGGTATGAGACACCTGCATACAGAATATTACTTCAGAATCTGTCTTTAGGTTGTGAGAGGATGAGGAAAATCAGTCTATTTTCCCTACTTATTTATATTCTCGTATACTGTTAGGCTGTTCAAAAATACAAAATAATTACATCAATATGTATTGGAAGGAGCTAAATTTAGGAGGATATTCAAATAGTATCATTGCTACAGAGATTTCTGCCAGGAAAGACAGGAAATTATATTGCTCAATGAGAGGCTTTTGCCAAATATTAATGGCATTTTGTTATACTCTGGCATGAATCAGAAGTACTGTACCTACACCTAGAAGTTAGTTGAATCTAAGTTCTTAAAATGTAGACTCCATTGTTTGTCATTTCAGAAGTTCCTTTTAGAGTTGTTTAAAATTGTGTGCTCATTCTTAAAAACAAGCACTACACTTTCAGATTAGCATAAGGCTTGAACTATGGTAGACACTTGCTAAACTTTAGAAATTCAGACTACTCATGTATTGATGTACTTTGTGAATAATCATTTTCATGAGAGGGAAGAAGACTGCATTTTAAAAATTTCTTTTCTTCCCAATAGCTCAGGCATACAACTTTCATACTAGGAGATACATAGCATTGTCGTTAATGAAACTGCATTAATTCCTGTGCAATTATTTCTGATTTACACCAGAATAAGTGGGATCAGACTCAAATTTTTAGAATATTTACTTATACTTTGCACAAATACAACAGAAGCAGCAGAATCCCCAATGAAAGTTGCGGTGAGAACAGCACTTTGATTAAGATATATATACAAAGTCTGCAATATTCCTATTTCTGATTAGAACATGCCAAGGCTAAAAATAAAGTTTAGCATACTAGTGGAAAGTTAGACTAAAAGCTGGAGATACCCATAAACATTATTCCCTAATTCAAGAGCAATTCAAACACTAACATGAGATTTTTATCATATTTGTTTAGGAGTTTATATTGAGAGTTAAGATAAAAACTTCTGAATGTTTAGGTCTTCCAGGTGTGAATCTTATTCAGCTTTGTGTGGTCACACTTATTAAAATGTCACCCAGTGTTTCAGTAATATCTGCCAACATGAAACAGAATATCATGAAAAGGATGTGCAATGAATACTGATGATTATAAGCTATGTAAACAGTTTATCAGATTAATTAAGTGAATATATATTTTGTGATATTCCCATGTTCAATCAAGTCTGGTAAGTAAAATTTATATTTTTACCAAGGTTGTGCTTGTCAATAAAACTGTCTTCTCGAGGTTATGAGTTACTATGAATAACTCAGCTTTTATAATTAGTATAAAACTGATATCTATATATATTGTGGGATAGATGCTGATCTCTGAGAAAGGTAACAAATGGATTGAAGGGTCTGGGATACAAGTCTGATGAGAAGTGGCTGAGGCATCCGGGGTTGTTCAGCCTGGAGAAAAGGAGGCTCAAGGGTGACCTTATCTCTTTCTACAACTCCCCGAAAAGAGAGTGTGGTGAGGTAGGAGTCAGTCTCTTCTCCCAAGTAACAAGTGATAGGACAAGGGGCAATTGCCTCAAGTGTTGCCAGAGGAGGTTTAGGTTTGATATTAAGAAAAATTTCTTCACTGAAAGGATGGTCAAGCATTGGAACGGACCGCCCAGGGGGTGGGAAGATGACTGAGGGTAGAAAGATAGTGGTACACAAGTCATAGGGGAAAAAACAGTTGCTACTCCCTGAATGGAACACAGTCAGCATATCTGACCTCCCACAAACAACACAACCTAAGGGGGACCAAATAAAGGGTGGAGTGGACACTGTGGCCAGGCTCTGTCAAAACCCTTGCAGAGGAGGGAACTTGCTTCTTTCCAGCTGATAAGCTGAACAGCCGTTGAAAACTAAGGGAGATAAAGGAAAACATCCTGATCTTGAATCAGCAACCATGGCGAAGTCACTGTCCTTGGACCGATACATATCCTCATCCCAAGGTTATCTCACGTACTGTCCTGATGTACCTGCTTCCAACATACAACCACCACCCACTAAGATGTATGACTGAAGTCATTAGAGCTCCACCTAAGCACAAAGAAATAGTATAAAAATGAGTTGAAAATGGGGAGAGGTTAGGAAAGACTGTTGGAACCTCTGGGATCAGCCAATGGGCTGAACCTGTCTTCTCCCCTGTAGGGATGCTTATTGGGTAAGAAACACACTCTATTTGTGCTGAATGATGATCTTGAGTTAGCTTTCATTGGGGATTAGAGCTTGCTAGCAATTTTGCTCTGAATTTATTTTTGCAGTCAGATGATATCACTGGCAATTCCTGAACTTTATCACAATTTATTAGTAAGGAGTGTTATTCCGTAAATTGGTAATGTGAGTCCTTCAAGGGCACTAGTAGTTGCTGGCAATTGGTAAGGGTGTGAGACCCATGAGGGAGTTTCTCTTTTTGGTGTGTGAACCTAAATATGTCAGTCAAACCACCCTGCAATCCAGTGAACTGCTCAGTGAAAGGTCCCGATAATGGGACACTGACAGGCTGATCAGGCACAAGGGTCTCAGCTTTCCTGGGTTACTGACAGATTAATCGAACACTAAGGGCTTGAGTAAATCTCCACTTTTCATGTGACATGAGGAAATGGTGGAACCACTGACCTTGGAAGTGTCAAAAAAATGTGGAGATGCAGTGCCTAGGACATGATTTCGTCGTGGATTTTGCAGTGCTGGGGTTAATGGTTGGACTCGATGATCTCAGATTTCTCTTCCAACCTTAATGACTCTGTGATTCTATGAAGGCTGATGATAAGGCCTCAGAATTGATCTCAAGGAAACTCTAAGAGTTAAGTCTATCCATTGTGATGTGCTTGTTTCTGTTACCGCTGGATACACTCTATTTTCTAGATGATACATACAGTCACTAAGGGACTGATGTGTGAGCTTCAGGTGTTAACTGATGATGTACTTTGACCTCTACTTGTTATGTATTTAGCAAACTGTATAACCATAATGCATGTAAATACTATCAAATTTGAGGACTATGTCATACTTCAGCTTTCCAGTGACTATATTTCCTCCACTCCTATTCAGCAGCAGGTTTCTACTTATGGTGAAACTAATTTTGTTTTAGCTATTTTCATTGTTTTTAATGCTGTATTTTCTATTGGATTCAGTATTTCATGACATCCGTCAGGACTTCAGTGAGGTTTTTGATATCGTACCCCACAACATTCTTGCTGCTAAATTGGAGAAATGGGTTTGATAGGTGAACTGGTTAATAGATAAGGAATTGTCTCGATGGCAGCATCCAAAGAGTTACAACCAACAACTCAATGTTGAGGTGGAAATCTGTAAAGAGTGGTCTCCTTCAAGCATCCATACTGGGACAAATACTATTTAATATTTTCATTAATTACATATCCTCACAAAGTTTGCAGGTGACAGCAAGCTGAGTGAGGTTGATATGTTAGAGGGAAGAGATGCCATCCAGAGGACCTTGACAGGCTTGAGGAATGGGTTCATGAAGTTCTACCATGCTAAGTGCTACATCCTATTACCTGGGTTGTGGCAATCACTGACATCAATACAGACTGGGTGCTGAATAGCTGAGAACCTTCCTGTAGAGAAGGACTTGGGGATCCCGGTGAAGGAAAAAATGGATAGGAGCTATCATTGTGCATTTGTAGCTCAAAAAGCTGATTGTATCCTTGGTTTCAAAAAAGAATTGTGGACAATAGGCCAAGAAGGAGGTGATTCTCCTACTTTACATCACTCTCATAAGACTTGGCCTGGAGTAAGGTATCCAGCTCTGGGGTCTTCAGTACAAAAAAGAAATGGACCTGTTAGAGCAGGTCCAGAGGAGAGCCACAAAAGTGATCAGCGGAACACCTATCCTCTGAAGAAAGGCTGAGAGAGATTCAGGAGAAGAAAAGACTTCAGGAAGACCCTATTCTTGCCTTCTAATATATAAAGGGGGCTGATGAGAAAGACAGAGATAGACAAAGAAATATTTTTGCCAAGGTCTATAGTGGGCAAGGGAAAATGCATTTTTAAGATGTAAGAAGGTAAATAGGTTGGACTCAAGGAAGAATTATTTTATGACAAGAGTGGAGACACACTGAAGAAAGTTGCCCAAAGAAATTGTGGGTACTCCAGCACTGGTGGTGTTCAAAGTGTGGCTGGATGGGGCTTTGACAATCTGTTCTAATGGAAGATATCCCTGCTCATGGCAGAGAGACTGGACTAGATAATCTCTGATGGCCCCTTCCATCACCAGTGTTCTATGATTCTCTGATTCTATGAATTTTTCGCATAGCTTTTAACTTATTTAGAACAATACAAAATCTTTCTCTCAATCTTGGTGTGTCATAGGAATTTATTATGGGAATCTCCATCCTCACATCTGTCTAGTCTAACTACAGCAATTCAATCTATCTAAATTCACCAATAAATATTTCTTGAAGTTTCAGATTAGTGCAAAGGAATTAGACACCTAAATTCTACATACTTTAGTGAGATACATGTGCCTAAAATTTCAAAGTCTCTGTCTCAGAAAACATCTCGGATTCCTTAAAATGGTCTAGCTTAAAAACACAGTTCGCTGCATTCAGCCTTTGGCAACATCTCAGAGAACAAGACACTGATCAGATTTCATCTCTGTGAAGAATTTCTGTACTGTGAGCCTCTTGTATAATCAAATCTCATATATAGGTCACATTCTCAAGCCTAATGAGGTTCAGGTATAAAGGCTGAGGAAAAAAGTTGCAAGGGAACAAAAACCAAAGCCAAAATATGTCTGTCTAAAGTAACAGAGAAACAGAACCAGAACCTATGAGCTTCACTCCAGTGTTGTGAATGACAGGACTACCAAATATGAACTTAAGCCTTTTCTGTAAGACATATAGAAAATATGCACCTACAAAACATATTTAAAATATTAAAGTTAAAAGAGGCATGCAGTTCCTGTTGAATTAAATGGTAGTGGCACCTTGACTACAGCAAAGAGGTACTGTTACTTTTGCATGATACATCTTGAATGTGGATATACATATATAGAGAGAGAGCACAAGTATTAGTATGAAAGCTAATATTAAGTTAATATTCAGCATCAGCACTGAATTAAATAAATTTAATACCCCAAGCAATCAAAAAATGTGAATGAACTGAAAAGTAAAACTTCAGAGAATGTTTAGAGTCTTCTGTCTATAGCTGAGGATGCCAAGATTTGATGCACATTTTCAGTTTAACAAAGAAAAGATTGAGAATGTAAAGCTGATTGTCATTCCAGTCAACATTGTCCTTGCTCATTTTAGCTAGAACTCTCTTCTGCTGTCAGAATCAGTTTATATTGAAGTGTGTCATAGTATCTAATGACAAATGTGGACAGCATTGAGATATGGTCAGTATAATTTGCAAGCAGTGATCTTGTTTAAAGATTTGTTAGTCTTTCTGCTTATTAATTTCCTTCTCTAGTACCATTTCAAGTTAAAATAATATCAGGAATAGTTAATCCAACTAGTATTTTTTTTATGAGTAAATTCCCCTAGAATAGATTGATTTTAATTTACATAGTACTGTGAATTTCTCTGCCAAATCGGTATCAAAATAGCCTGGAGTGAACTATTCTAGGTCTTCCCTTCAGCCTTCTTTTACAAGTATCCTGTATATTTATAAAAGATGAAGGATTGACACAACTGTGAAATTAAATCTGCAGTTTATTTTTCGGCTATGGAAAATACAAGTTGGGCACTGACATTCAAACTCTCTGTACATAAGCTAGGTACTCTCTTAATTTTCTCTCCCTAGGGCCAGCTCCATGAGCGTGTGTGTTTGTCCTCTAACTCAGTTAATTTTCAGATCTTTCTGTAGAAACTGTTAGCTAGGTTGTTGGTTTTGTTGTCTCTCTGTAATGTTGACACCTCTCCATCAAATAAGGTGTGGTTGATTCATTTAGCTGGTTCATTTACAAGTATCATTTGTCTGATCTACAACATATTTTGTTATGCCTCATATGTTGATAATGAAATAGTTATGATGCCTTTATAAAATTTGCATTCTATTTTGTATATAAACACATATACATAATTGTACATAATGCATGTATACATACAACCATAATGTATACATACAGCCATAATATATACATATGTGTGTATGTATACATCTATCTAAAATATACAGCCAAGCAGTGTTAAAAATTAATGCCATTTGTATAGAAAATTTCTTTTGCAGAGCTGAGAATAAACAAAATTATTCATACAACAGCCATCATACTTTCACTGTGGTTTATATTGTCTTGTACAGAATGTATTATTTGTGAATTATTTCATTTACAGGATAATGCAGAGCAAAGAACTAGATAAGGATATACTCCTGGTTATGTATCACACTACATTTGAACTGGAAAGTAGTGCTGCTCCTTGTGTTGTATTTTAAAACAGAAATTTACCACACAAGGCAATGTTATTCAAAGTTTACAAATACTAGGCCAGATCCTAAGATGTATAGATCAGTGAAGTTCCAACAAAAATGAGTCAGCGGTGCCCTGGCAGCCAGGAGGGCCAGCCGTGTCCTGGGGGCATCAGGCACAGCATCGCCAGCCAGGCAAGGGAGGGGATTGTCCTGCTCTGCTCTGCACTGCTCTGCTCTGCTCTGCTCTGCTCTGCTCTGCTCTGCTCTGTGGCAGCCTCACGTCGAGTGCTGGGGGTCAGTTTTGGGCACCACAATGTAAGAAGGATATTAAGCTATTAGAGAGAGTCCAAAGAAGGGC
Organism: Cnemophilus loriae; assembly: GCA_013397755.1. Lineage (NCBI taxonomy): Eukaryota > Metazoa > Chordata > Aves > Passeriformes > Corvidae > Cnemophilus > Cnemophilus loriae. The sequence goes on along the minus strand of VZTF01003813.1, from coordinate 134,127 downwards.
AACAAAGATGGTGCCTTGAAAGGAAACTGTATGAGGAATGGCTGAGGTCACTTGGTCTGTTCAGCCTGGAGAAGAGGAGACTGAGGGGAGACCTCATTGCAGTTACAACTTCCTCATGAGGGGAAGAGGAGGGGCAGACACTGATCTCTTCTCTGTGGTGACCAGTGACAGGACCCAAGGGAATGAAGTGTCAGGGGAGGTTTAGGTTGGATATTAGAAAAAGGTTCTTCACCCAGAGGGTGGTTGGGCACTGGAACAGGCTCCCCAGGGAAGTCGTCACAGCATCAGCCTGACAGAACTCAAGTGTTTGGAGCATTCTCTCAGGCATGTGGTGTGACTCTTGGGGATGGTTCTTTCCAGGGCCAGGAATTGGACTCGATGGTCCTTATGTGTCCCTCCCAACTCAGCATATTCTGTGATTTTGTGATTCTGTGATTTGTTATATTGATTATAACAGCTAACTTAATTACACCAGTAAGTCTACAACTTACTAAATCTAAAAACTGGAATGATTGTGCTATATCCATCCACTTAAATATACATGGTTCAGCTAATATAGTAATACATTTTAGTGTTACACTTTCATTTGACACCACTAAAATAGATAAAAACATTATTGTAGAGAAAGTCACCCACCAAATGACTCTCAGATGTTATGAACAGTGATTAAGTGCCTAATTTAAAACTTTTACAGAAAGGAATGGGAAAAAGAAATGTTCGTTGCAGAATGTTTGATTGGTGAAATACGGTATTTTGTATGATTTCTTTAGCAAATTCTACATTCTAAACAAGAGGTGAAAACCACTTTGGACAGACATTAGATTAAGAATGCAGAGGGAAGGAGAAATTAAGAGCTAGATGTAAAGGAGGAAATATTTTTACTGTGGATTTTCAAAAAGGTGAGCTGATGGTAGATTTGATAGTTAAAGACAGGCTCATAAAAGTAAGAAACTATTTGACATAACTGAAAGGGAGAAAAGGTCTAATACATCATGCAACAAAGGAGTATCATCACGACAGAGACACATATCCAAATTGTTTCGTAACTCATGGCCTTTGCCTTAAGTAAGATGGAAATTCTTCCTCCATCCCTGCTGAAGCAGTTAAAACTGGAGATATCTGTGAGTTATTTAGGTAACTCATATCAATGTTTTGTTCAACTAGTTCTGTAGAGTTCATATCATATTTTGAAGTAGAGTAGTTAGAGACAACAAAATTATTATTGTATTAGATCATCAAAGCCTACGAAAATAGTGAATGTGGGCTCCATTTTCTTCAGAATTCCCCATGCCAATTTCTCTTACTTCTAAATGTTAAATGATGAATTCACCACCTCTGCAGTGCCTGTTGTCTCATCTTCACTTAACTACACATGATGTAGGACCCACATATATAGGAAGATAGTCTGAAATCTGAAGGATGTTGGGAACTGAACCATCTTCACCCACACTCTAGTCTTAGAGGTCCTTCTCAGACACAGTCATGCAGCCTATATGCACAGCTGTTTTGATGGTTTTTTTTTGTAGAAGAGCTGTGTAGTAGCAGCCAGTGCAACTCTGCAGAAATAATCTCCTTCATTCAGTCTTGACTTCAGCTGGTTATTTTGTGAATAAAAAAGATGGTGGTTGATAAAAAACTATTGCAAACAATTGGTTTTTTTCATATTCTGGTGCTGAGATAGAATTCCATAAGCATTAACTGAGTATATCAAAAAGGAATAATTTATCAGTAGCAAAAGGATCATTCAATATCATCAGTACTTTGACATGAAACTTTTGGGCAGATGTTTTGAAATTGGATCCCATAGTCTTTCTCACTGGAAAACGTGCATTAACTTTAAAGGTGATTTTGGTTTAGTGAGGATTACTAAATATTAAACTATTGAAAAGAAAATATAAACTGTTTATAATTTAATCTACATTTTTCTTTTTCTTTTTAAGACTCAGGAAACGGAAATGGCATTGGCACTACCAGTGCTATAGGCTAGGTCCCATTTCTGTTACCTAGGCAATATGGGAAAGCAGAGGAAATAATTTTTATACTAAAATTCTCATGGAGTATCTGCAATGTCATGTAAGTTTAATTGCCATCATGCTAAGATTTATGCGTATATTTAAGGGGGCATCAGATGAAGTAAGTATAGTTCAGTTTAACAAATTCAAGTCTTATACTCTGTTCATAACATTATTTCTGCAGAGAATTTCATTTGTAAATACCTTAGGTATGTTTGAAACAATGTGAAGAAAGATATACAAGCTATACTGTGAATAAGTGGTTTGAAAAACCCAAACAATTAAAATATATTCCTATTAATTGGTTTTCTACAGAATCAGGTACATTATGCTTTTCCACACAGAAAATAATAAAAAAAAATAGAAAGATGGTGGCAATCCGAGGGAAAGAGACAAATATTATTTGTAAATACTGTATGACCAGGTCTCCAAAACACTTCATTAAAACTGCATGAAGGTTATTATAGATGCATTTGTCGAAGAGGCAGCTTATACTTAATGAAATAAGTTTAATACAGATATTGGCAGACAGTCAGTCGTTGTTTGGCTGCTTTTATGAGAACAGCACTTGAAAAATCTCCTTGAATTCCCATGGCTTCTGACTACACTTATAAAATGCACTCATGCTTGCAGATATTTAGAGGTTTAAGTGGAACAGTGGGAGACAAGCCTGAATCTTATTCCTTATTTAATTTGAAGCAGGAGCTGACAGCAACTTTTTACATATATCCTTGTGAGAAGCAAGCATTGAAGCCTAAAGTTCTTTCAGCTTCTAGTGACAGCTTTTCTGGTATGTCTTCACAATGCCCCTCATGCTGAGTTAACACACAGCTTGACAAAGGGTCTACAGCTTGAATGTGATGTTTTAAGTCTTGTTAGTACAGTTTTCTATTTGTCAACAGAATAGTGGAGCATTTGCTGAAATTTATTATTCTCTTGTCCAGAACTGCTGCAGACTAGTTCAAATGCTGACATTTCCTTTGAGATGCTAACAGAGTGGTGGCAGTTTTCATTACTGTCCCAAAAGAAAACAGAGGTGGTGCAGGCGTGTAAATTAATTAAGATTTTCCTTCTGATTACTTGCAATTATAAGCTGCAAACTTTTTTGTACTGTAGCAACTTAGAGACATGAAAGAAACTGGAAACACAGAGAAAATGAAATTGCAGAATTACAGACAAGCACAAAAAACACCTAAACCCGTATTTCTTTTTGTATATGAGATTAACCACACTGTTAGGCAAAATATAGGTCTCCTCAAATAAAAAAATGTGGTACTGTTCAGCCAAAAAATTGTAAATAAAATATCTAATTATTAATAAGTAAATCAGAAATAATGCTTTCACATTCTGTACAATTCTTTTACCTTTCTAATAGTTTTGGCAAATTTTTCCCTCTTTGTCTTAAAGAACAAATTTGAACCCAACCTTTTTTATGCTATTCTGTTGTTCTGCATGCTTCATTGCCTGATCTTATAACAATAGGCAATGAATAGAATATTGTGAATATAAGAAAAGTAGAGAAGCATCTTTAATACCTTACAAGAGCACATAGGTTTAGAAATTGTGTCAGTGTATAACATATTCTTGAATAATCTGCTCTGAAAATTCACTGTTGTTCTAAAGTGTTTCTGTTTCAACTATATGCTCTGTGCCAAAACCAACAATATAATCAAAACAAACCAAAAATTTATGATCTTCAGCAATACTATTGACAACAGGCTGGAAGCACCCTCTCCCCACATTTGAAAGTAAGACCAAGTTGGCACAAATGTCTGGAACACTTAAAGAGGGCTGACATCCACAGGTACCTCAAAAGCCTGGAGAAATGGAGCAACAAGATCCCAATGTACTTCAACAAAGACAAATACGCAGTCTTGTACCACAGACTGGAATCAGACTGATTAGGCAGCAGCCCTGTGAAAAGGGATCTGATGGAGAATAAGCTGCGAAAAGAAAGCTCATAAATTTATTAAGACTGGAAGAATCATTCAATCAGCTGAGTGCCTGTTCATTTATCTTGTAGTCAAATACATTTACGGTCACAGTACCAATAACTTGTCTTTAACTAAAGAATATTTTGTACTTTGCACTAGCAAATCTTTGTAGTAAATACAACAGAGGCATTTCAGGGGAAAGGCCCGGTGAGTTGAAACATCAGGGAGATTTGGTAAATTCTGCAGCATTGCAAAACAAAAAACTGAAAGGATGATTTCACCATTATTTTGCTTCTCATTTGTTCTTTTATATTCAAATATTTTTGCCATTTTATATTTTATATTTGCTTGAAAAGCAACAAATTGTGTTGCCAGTAATCTAAATGAGAAAATCACTGGAAAAAGGAATATTTAAAATATTTACACTACAATGTAGCGTCCGTTTTCTGTAATTTTATATGTGCTATAATCATTCTGTGTTCTCAGATGTTTTGTGATGACATCAATTCCATAGGATAGCATGTATCTATTCCTCCATATTTTCATAATTACTGTAGAGTTTTCTTCATATTTTATGTCAAAATGTACACGATTTTTTTAAGGAAAACATTACTTCCCAAACTCTCTCTTGTTTTTCTACTAATGCCTGTAAACCATACTGTAAATATGTGCTGATTTTTATACATACTTTTTGAACATTACATCACCTTTTACTGTCTTTCAAAAAAATGCATGTATAATATTCTTTGCAGAAACCAGTACTACTAATACTACTAATACTACTAATACTAATGCAAACGATTGTTTTCGTGTTTGCTGGATAAAAGTCTAAGGGATAAATAGGACTTATATCACTTAATAAAAACCTTAAGAAACATATGGTGAATTGTAACATGTAAGCAAGAGTACATCAATTCTATTATATCATTAACTTTACCAAAGTGTAAAATCATTTTGGAAGGAAAAGATGAAGGAGAAGGCAGAACATGAAGCAAATCAGAAAATAAATTTAATTTCTGAGTTTCCTGACACTAAGCAGTTTATGTGTAAAAATCTATGTTCCATAAACAATCTTTTGCACTGTAATGTCTTATTCTGTTTTAAGGTTATAAAAAAGAGAGAGAGGAATGACAGAATGAGTACAGCCAACTTTGTCCTATATGGCCATATTTCTTCTTTGACAGCATTACTTTTCTCCATTAATGCTAGCAATTTAAACTGTATTTGAACCCTTGAAGGTGGACAAGTGTTGGAATGGGTTGTTAAATTTAGGGTTTACCTCATAAGCTACAAAATATATACATTTTAAATTAACTAAAGGTGTAAGCACAATTAATCATACAAAATCTCCTGAGCTGGTTTGTGAAGTCTAAATCAAAGGCAGTGCTTGAACTTTATACTGGAGGTATGGTTGTCCTTGTTTGACTTATTATTGCTGATTAGTGAGAGGAAGTCACTAACGGCTGGAAAAGGCAAAGGGTTTTTATGGTATGCGGTAGGAATATTTCTTGCCTATTCTGTTTTCATCTCTCCACTTTGAATTACTTTTTGTGGACATGTTTTATTTTTTATTATAAAATTATACTAAATTGCTAGAAAGTCCTGTACAAGTTGAAGGGAGAGTCTCACTCTGCTGCTGTGGTTACATACACATGCTTTTATGTATAACAAGTTTAGGTCCTACTTTGATGAATTTCCACTTCATTAAAGCATCCATTAAAATATTAATTAAATCCACAGTGGGAAGTCTTGGCTTGACTTTAGGCATAAGCAAGAACAATTCCTTATGGCTAACTCTCAGTTTTTATCTGTTATGATAAATTAAACCCATAGTAATAGGTCAGCAAAGAGCAACTTATAGCATAAGTTACAGGACAAAATTGTGTTGCTCTTTTTCTACAGCTCAGGAGAGTTGTAGGTTGCCAAGAAGAGTAGGTTCTTGGCAACTATCAGAGTTCTTAAAGAACCAGTTACAGAGGCAAAGGATCTGTAATCCAGGCTTCAATTCTAAGTGTGAGATATCAAGAAAACTATCTTGTTCCAGTATATAATTTAATTTAATGCATGTGATGTGTTTGTGGCACAGTATTCTGTTCACAGTTAATTGGATCTGGTTTGTATGTTCATCAACAAAAGTATTATTTACATGATTTACTTCAATTATTCCTGATGTATCTCCCCTATTAAGTCATAACTGTATTTTTGACCAGTGTTAATGAGAAAGAAACAGAGGAAGCTAAAAGCTTTCCTGCTGTTATCATTAGCTGGCAGACATCTAACAGAAGTACTCATTTCACAAGGGGCTGATTTAAAATAAATTAACTTTGGAAGACCTTCTTCACAGAAAATACAGGGAAAACCCCCAAAACTCTAATACTGGGATCAGGACGCTCTCTTTTGCTTCCTCCCTCATGTATGATTAGAAAATTGTGACTTTTCAGTAGCAGCTGGGCCCAGCTGTGGCAGAGCAAAGGACTGACAGAAGACATAGAGAAGAAAAAAATAGATGATTTGGCAGAAAAAACAAATTTCTAATAAAACTCTACATAACAGCTGTTCAGAAGCCATCAAGGTAGTCCTAGTTTTTGAAGAAGAAATATGGCAATTAGATGAAATGCAGGCATGTTCCATGGAGGTTTAAGGTAAGTATGTGCCCATACAGACGATTGTCTTCATGGACATGGGCCTTAATATTGGTTAAAGAAGCAATTGGGATCTGCTATCAAGGAATATTTACTAAATTAACAAAGCTATTATTAAAGCCTAATTAAACTGTTTTCCTCTATGTTCTCCCTCTTTCCATATGTCCAGGAAGTTGCATACTATATAGTGAGACTGGCAATTAAGCAATATTTGTACAGTGACTTTATATTATTACAGTCTGTTTAAAATTACGAGAACAATACCCAGATTTTTTTCAGTGAGAGTATATGTACATTCATGTGTTCTTATAGATATATATGTATGCATATTTACCTGCCTGTAAGAGTTCAGGCATGACTGTTTTCTATTCTGATCATGCTGTGCAAAATTATTCTTACAAGCTATTCGCAGTATTTACAGCTTTTAGATAAAGAGTAACAGCTATTTAATCTATATTACATATATTCTTATATATTTGATTCTTTCTTATTCCTAATAAAAATTCAGGCATACGAGTCATGGTTTTGTGAAGAAAATAAATACAGAACTATGAATTTCATGTAAAGTGTAGTTTGTTTGCTCTTTGCTTTGATTGCTTCTGATATATAAATTTAATAATTTGTTTTTCAACAAAGAGAGGATAAAAATTATCTTTCACAAAGCTTGTGTTAGTATGCTTTTCTCTATGAATAACAACCTAGAGAGTACAGGACAGTAAGAATCACTCAATTCATTTTTCCTCATCTTCCCAGGTCCTCTCACCTGTTAAACTTCCAAGAACTGTACTTGTTTAAAATAGTCAGGCATGAACTAGAACTAGATAAACTTTTAAAAACCTGTAAACCTTTCTTGTGAATACTTAGTTTCTTCTTCAAGAAATAAGTGAGATTTTAGAGCCATAGTTTGAATTAATTTCCCCTTTAGGACACTTCTTAGTTTGACTATTGGGTCATCATTGCATTCAACTCTTTTAAGTCTGCCAGCTTCCTGACATTATGATTTACTTTTGTCTACTGTCATTTCTTGTTCACTCACATTGATTGTCTTGTTTCTTTTAGCTATTATTATTGTTATTGTTATTATTATCATTGTTATTATTATTCATTTTTTGCATGCATTTAAACTTTAAAATTTTCTGCTTATATTAAGCAGAATACCACTTCTTACGGCTGAATTTTTCTTTACTGATGTGTATGTTTACTACCACAGCATGGTTTGCTCTTTCATTATTTAATTTGATTCTGCCTTGTGATTTCACATGTGCTGCCAATAATGTAAGTCCAAGTCTGCGCTCCAGTTGCTGACCATGGGTACCAGCAGACCAGCTGAGTGGATGATGCTGTTGATTCTACATAACTGAGAGTATGAGATATTTCATATTCTGCTCCCACTAGGTGGGAATCAACAGTTGATTTGGAAGGCAAAGGAAATATCTAGAAATAAAGTTTTACTTGACAGCTGTTCAGAAGCTATCAAGGAATCCTATACCACAGGCCGAAGAAATATTCTCTGAAGCAGAAACATGACAACTAGATAAAATGCAGCTATGCTACATGGAGTTTCCACATGAGTTTGTCTTCACTGCCAAAAAGATTTAGTTACAGAATGAAACTAGGGTCCAAACAGACAAAGGGAGACTGTCTGGCTGTGCAAATGCATGATGTGATACGGAATCCAAGCCACTTAAAAAGGGAGGTGTTCTTAAATATATTGCAGACATTTCATTTTAAATTTGTTTAAAATGCAAGCTAAACATCTTGTCTTTTCAAAAGTAATTCTATAACAGTTACATACTGTGTTACAGCCTCAAGAGGATATAATATCAACAGCAAATATACTTTATCTTACAGATTTTGAGACCATACACAGATACTAGTTTTAAGTATGACATACATATGCTTGTGGAGTTCATTACCTTCCTCTCTCATTTTCTCTGTTTCTTCATACTTGAAAGTCATTCCTGACCAGTCTCCAAATCTACAAAACCTCTGCAGATACCAACCTTCCTTGATGGACAGCAATTCCTGTGACCAGTTGCTAGGATCCAGTTATTAAGACATGCCTCTGCCTGAATTAAGGTACAAGTGAGCCCATATGCCAAAATCTGTAGTACAGATTTTATTTATAAGTAAATGTAAGGTAGAGACAGAGAGAGATGGGAGGGGTGTGGGGGAAGAGAAGGAGAGTGAGAGAGAGTGATTAAGGGAAGATGTTACCACCACATGGAATCCTGTGGCAGGACACTGGTCCTTTTTCACCCTGGTCTTCTCAGTGGTGGGGGTCCTAAAGTGTTCTTTTTAATACACTCCAAGTCCCGGGTATCCAGAGGTGTGCATGCTGTTCCTAGAACTTGGGATGACATGTGTGTAAGCAGCTGCTTCCTTTCTCACAGTTTAGGTGAGACACAAATTCCTACAGCCACGATGGGAATTTTTGTCCAGAGAAGTTATCCGGCTCTGCCTCACCAAGCCTGGCATCTTCCTGTTGTTGCTATCTGTGCCTTTCCCACAGTCTGCATCTGGTGTGCTAATTCCAAATCCTCAGCTCCATTTAGGTCTGGTATTAACACCTTCCTCTTTGCTGTCTGTGCTTAAGTTCCTGTTGTGGTGGTTTATCTTGTGGGAACTTTCTTCTCTGACAGTGTTTGAGACAGTTCTTTGCGTTTCTCTGAGTCCTCACACCAGTTTGGTTGTTTTTAGCTAGCCATGGTAACTGCTCTCCTTTATCATGAAGAGGGTGATAGAGACCAAGCATGGGGAAATGCACGTCTCCCCAACTGGTTTTGCCTAATATTTTACAAAACTTCAAAACTTTTCAACTCTAAAGGCATGATCCAGAATTCAGTAAAAACAATCTCAGATTAGACATTCTAGTTATTCTGGTGCCTGTGGACTTGAGAAGCTTTGATTTGTTCCTCTAATAATAAGAAGAAATCTTATCTTGAGTGTTGTTCTGGTGAATTAATTTGAACTTTCACTTTTAAAAATGGTGTGCGTTTTCCAATGAAATAATGAAAGTTATGTTATACACAATACAGTTAACAGCTGGCAAAGTAACTCCACATGTCTCAAAATGTTTCTTTTTTTAAAAATTTGATTAATGAAGTTTACAGCCACATATTTTGAAGTAAAACCTGTATCAGTATATTTAATATTAGCTTTACTATACTATGCACAGTTCAGATATAACATGTTCATACATGTTCATACACAGCAGTGATGAAAGTAATGCTTTGATAAAATAAGATGTATTACACACAGACGACACAATTTTTGACCTCTTGCACATTAATTAAAATTGCAAATATTTTTATAATTTTAAACATCTATAAATCCACATTTTATTCTTTTGCAGAGTTCTTATACTAAAACTGTGTGTATTTCTGATTTTTGCTTATGCCTACATGTCTAAAACATATGAGAAATTCTACAGCTTCTGCAGCCTTCTCTTGGTGAAGGAGAGAATCTGAGGTTTTCCATGCGAGTCTAGTGATATATTTCAAAATTGCAGTTGATTTGTAACATAAATGTATGAGTGAGCCTTCTCACTTCAGAATCCGTTTAAACCTGCAGGATTCCTGAGAGACTGTTCAGTCTCAGAAGTAAGAATTTAATAGAACTGTACCTCACTGACAGAACCAAATAGAAGACGGCAGTAAGATAAACTGCATTTTAATTTTTAGCAGGCTGAAATCGAAACTGTCAGTTTGTTGCATTTCAAAATTTATGATCACAACAACCACACCTGAAAACAGGATTTTATAATACGCTCTACAGAATTCAGCTTAAAAAAGAAAATCTATCACATTTTTATCTCTAGTGAATTTAATTGCAAGAATGAAACTGCTGTGTATTGATTTTTAATAGAATAAGCCTTGAACAGCTCAAAAAGTATTTTGTGAAGTTGTTGCTTATTTTTTAGTATTAATTTCTTGCAGAGATAATTACATGTTTTGCCACTAGAAAAATCTCTCTTTTGATGGCTTAGATAAACGCAGGTATTAAATAGTATAACAGAATAATTTGCAAAGGTATGCCATTATTTCTCTTGTCGTTTTTAATGGAAATGAGGAAACTATGAGGATTTTGGAGTGGAAATCCAAGAAAGAATTAAAGTGCTGGAGCGTGTCAGGAAAACAACTATGGAGCAGGTGAAGGGTCTAGAGCACAAATCTGATGAGTAGCAGCTGAAGGAGCTGGAGTTATTTAGTCTGGAAAAAAGGAGGCTCAGGGGAGACTTTATCCTCTCTGCAACTACCTGAAAGGAGATTGAAGCTAGGTGGAGGTCTGTCCTTTCTCCCAGGTAACTTTTCCAGAAGATTGAACAGCACTGGGTTGATTTAAGTTTGTTTAGAATAGGTGGAGAAGTGAAAAAGGTCTCAGTTAGTTGTAATTTCTGTGTTCAGTTTTAAGAATCAGGATTTTTGTCCTGTCACTCTTTCAAAAATTACTGCACATATACAAGTACACAGTTATACCTCTTCCCTTGCGACAAAGAGTAAATAATGTGAATTTTCAGGGTGAGCATTTCTTTAAAGCAAGAAAATATCAGAATGTTAATGAAGCTGACACTTTTGCAGGTGGCTTTTAGATCACATCATTTTAATTCAGAATGTAGTTTCTGACTCACTAGTAAACAGAGAAAAGATTAAAAGCAACTTTAAAGGGATTATAAAACATGGAAAAAAAAATATTTTTCAGATCTTAAATTCAAGCTATTATTGGAATTAACTTATTTTCCTCAAATACACAGAAGTAATCTACATTTATTTCTTTTCTTGAAAGCTTTCATTAAAATTCTTAGTAATGCTTCATTAGCTCTATAGTATTAAAGAAATTATGCAGGATTTTCTTTGTTTTTAAGCTGAAAGGAAAAGATTTAATGAAAAAAAAGCTGCAGAACATGGCCAAATAACTAACAACTTTAGTTCAAAGGAACATATGTATATATGCGCACATATATATTTAATGTTATCCTAATACACCTCATTTGTGTTTCCATATCATAATAACTACCTAGCAAGTTTTGATCATTTATGAGTGCTGAAGTTAATGCATTTAGTTAAGGCTAAGAACTCATTTCCATATCAGAATGTAGCTATTTAGCTGCATCTTTTTTTCATCTTGCATTTGTTTTAGTGTAACTGAAGTTTGTAATGTAGCTTCTGAAAGTTAATATGTCTGGTCTCCATTATAAAATGGAGAGTAATTGATTAGCAAGAGGCAAGGGAAAATAAAGTATGAATTAATTATTTAAATGACTATCTGAATTTTGTTTAATTCCATTCCACCATTCTGGTGGAATAGAATAAACTGGTTCTTAACAGCTGAGGTTGGAGTTTCATGGGTTTCACAAACTGCACGAAGACCTACTGAGGGAGGTTTTTTTTTTTCCACAAAGCTCGCTAGCTCAAATTTTGTGTCAGAACAGGTAACACAGAGGCTGGAAAACACATATTTCTAAAAAACATGGTAAAGTTTCTGCCCAGGATTAGCCAAAGGGAATGGTTGGAGATGTTTTGTATTACTCTATTGATATTTATAATATCAATTATATATTAACAAACATAATTAACTATTGTATCATGCTTTGAAGAGGTAAAACTCAACACCAGGTATTATGATTGCCTTTGCTAGAAATGTTCTTTGGTGAAACTTGTTTTATATCAACTTTCCTTATTACTGAGATAACTCAGCTGACTAGAATTTAGACCAGACCACTGGGTTCTGCTCTCTTCTAGACCTGAAATGTAGGCACTCTTTTAAAAGCAACCAAAGTGAAACTTCCCCATAGCATGTTTAGAAGAAACCCACATCCTTGTCTATCCTACAGTGACCTACAGCTTTTCATTGTTGTGCATGTGCTACATTCACAACTTTAAAGGTAGAATTAGTGGGATGAATTTGATTCACAGGCTAGTCTAAAAGTGTTGTCTAGTCAATAATAATGCAAACTGAACAGTAAATAATGCAAACTGTACAGTAAACCATCACACTCTAATGTAATTTGAAAGCTCTTGCTAGTTTTCTTTCTACAAACTAAGTCTTTTGTTGACAAAATAAAATGAGAAAGTTACTCATGTAACACAAATTACATTTTATTTCTTGGTCATAATTGATCAAGAAATAAAAAAGAAACGTCTAATTCTTTAAGATCTGGTTCTAATACACTTATTCACGTTGAACAGTTCCTAAAATTGTAAATAAACTCAGTAAGAGACTTGGGTCCCCATTGAATTTTAAAATCAATATCTATGTACATTTTAAAAGCAATTAGGGAGCAGCAGTTCATGATTGATTGGCAGAAGGTAAGAGAAAATAAGGTAAAAAGTAATTCTTTAAATGAGTATCTGAATTTTATTAAACTCCAATATTCACTTGTCATGAGAACTACTTCCTGATGCAGAGGAAAAGAAAGACATTAAACTGCTGTTCCTTTGCTGTCTTAGAGAACTAGAAATCCAGGGAAACTAGATGATTAACATAAACATAAAGGGAAAAAAAGGGAAAAGGAAGAGAAAAAGAGAAGAAAAGAAGAAAATAAGAAGGAAAAAGAGCTCAGTTTTAAGCTGTGTCATTAATTTATTACACATACAAATGAAAAAATAAATACTAATGTATTTGTATAACATATGAGCTACCAATTTGAGTAGGAGATTAAGACTAACAAGTCATGAGTTTTTGAACTATATCCATACATACAGACCAGATTTACATCTCCAGATTAAGCTGGCCTCTTTGGTGGAATTAATGTTCTTTGCAGAAAGACTGAACACTTGACCTGAACCTGAATAGGCTATGCAGACATTTAGGTATATAAACTTGTCTAATTCTCTACTTATTTGCAACTTCAGTTTATAACAGAAACAGTGGTGTGTTACAGCCACTGTGTTCCTGAACTCATTCCATGTTAGTCTTTTCTTCCTGTCTGTGTAAGATTATCAGCATTATCTTTCTTGTACCTAACTGGAGTACTTACACATCTCAAAACTACTACACCACTTTTCTCATGTAGCATATAGGTAAACCCCAGCATATATAGGAGTTGTTTTTTCTCCACTTGTAAAGCAGATCTGACAGCTGTCTAAAATTTAGTGCAGATCGGTAGTGTAAACAGATAAGACAGGATCCAAAGGATCTAAAAATAAAAAAAAAAAAATAGCTTGCCTTTTTTCCTTTCTTTATAGTTTAAGCATTTCAGGTTTTATTACTACTTTCTCAGTCTGGATACTCTATCTTTGAAATATCTTTGAACAATTACCTTTCTGTGCCTTCGCTGTTTATCACATACTATCCTCCTCTTACCTTCTATTATTCGCCTTCAAAACCATGAAAGTTTGGCTGTCAGGGCTCTAAGTTCAGCAATGGTCTTGTTACCTCTTTCTTCACTTCCCAGGAGTTTGTGCTGGGCTCATGGTCATCTTGATGAGACTTATCAATGTAACCTGGGATCAGATTGTGGTGGATAGTGCTGTGTAAGAACACTGTGGTAAAACTCGTCTAGAGTATCCTCACCTCCCTTGGGAGGTGTAGTTAAGCTCAGTCACCCTTATACTTTCTCTTACCTGTGGTCTGTGTGTCCATACACGTGTCCATGTACCTTGCTGATTTTGTAATTTTGGCTTGCTGATGTGACTCACAGCTTGATCTTAGACCTGCCTTGCCACTATGGACTTGCCTGACTATTACTGGACTGGGTCTGATACAGGTTCCTATCTCCAGACATGTTATCTTTGCTCAAACGCTGTGGGACTGCATCCTTCGGTGGTGAGGACACTGCTCCTGCCTGACTCATTGAGACCCTTGGCTCACAGCTGGCCTTCCTTTGAGAAGTACTCTGTCCTGGCTGCACCCTGACACTACTATGCTGCATGATATTTCTGCTGCATGATTCCTTAATTCTCCACTCTGCTGTTATAAATTTCAATGTCACCTTTCTTCTTCACTCCTGCTACCATGGAGTCATTATTGTGTTGCCATTTTTTTCTCTTTATCTATTACTTTCCCCCCAGGCTAATGCAGCCCTCCTTTCATTTCCCATTTTGAGATTTACCTGTGACAAGAAGGACATAGACATGTTTCACTTCTTTTAGTTGTAGAGAAGGACTTGCACAGTTGATTCCGAATCCGAAAATTCATTTAAAGACAGAAAATAAAATGTGTTAGTGCACGATTTTATTAATTTTAACTTCTTAATGTGAAGTTTTAGTAATCTACATGAAACTGGGCATGGCGAGATTCTTGACAGTATTAATGGAACAATAGACGATATCTCCTAAGCAGCAAGCTATAGTAATCAAGATTTACACCACTGGGAATAGATCTGCACAGTAATAGCTATCAGAAAATGCTTACAGAAAGCTTGGGCTCATAGCTTTGTGGAAGATTACTTTGCTATGTAAGTAGCTTCCAAAAATGCTTCTAGTGTGAAGAAAAAGTTGAGCACTAGAAATCAGCTGCAATGGATAGTTGCAAGAGTGTTTTCTTCTTTTGTTCTTTTTAAGGATATTTGTTACAAAATTTTGAAGACTCAAGCATTTTTACAGTAAGTAAGAGAATGAAAAGAAGAGCTTTGTAAAAGAGAGAAGAGATATTTCTATAGCTAGTAGGAATTTTAGGGTAGTGTATAACTGGATACTGCCAAGTATCCCAAGAAGATACTTAGCTACCTATTTGCTCAAATCCTTAGTGTTTTCTGCATACATCCAAAAATAAAGCATTGCAGTCATGAATGCAGACACCCTGAAGTCAATACCTTAATTACATGCCTAAACTGCATGGGAGAAATTGGCTGCCTCAGAACTGTTTACAGTGCTGGGAGCCTGCACAGGTAAAGGTGTACATCTTGCCTCTTTAATATTCATTTAGTCAGTCATGATTTTTGGAGACACTGTGATTCAAACTGAAGAAATCTCTAAGTGGGCACTCAAGGTCTGTTTTGTATAGCTATGCTAATTTATCTTTAAACTTCTTTTCACAAAGATAAATATTAAGCAATGAATTAGTAGATAGAAGACTTATCTGTGCTGTAAAAGATCTGCTGATAACTCTACCTTATAGTGGGACTAAAAAACCACGGTTCAGTCTCATTTTCCTGAAAGATTTTTCATCTTTAACTTACGTATTGTGGAAAGGATATAGATTTTGATTGAACTTGTTCTACTTTGTATAAAAAAGCTGAAAACTACTTTGGCCAGAGAAGGAGAACAAGGCTGAACATGACAGTGTCCAGTAGCTACAGTAATCCTCTAAAAGAAGAGGACAAGATATTTATTTGTTCCACAGCCTGATTACAAATTTTGTGTGAATAGAGCTTTGTGAAAAATGCATGTCCAGTTTTTGGCATGGGGAGAGAATTCATTATGCAATCCAGTCCCCCCTCTAGCCACTTGGATACAGAGTGACAGAGTCAATCCATCCAGCTTTAGTCATGAACTTCCACTGAATTGTTGAGCCTGTAAAATGTACGGACCCACAGATTTTACAGTCTGAAAAAAATCATCAAATATTTTTGAGAATTCAACAGCAAACCTGCCTGATCATGGGCAGGCATTTGCATCTGTAAAGCAGTCTACCATTTTCTCAGTTGTGTCAACATTGTACTAAAGCCACACTGGAAATAAACTCCAGGAACTGGTTGTATTTCTAGATATAAATGTGCAACAGACTGTGCAGAAACAGGTGACTAATCCTTTCAGGAGGTAGGTGAATGGGACTTTGTGAGGTTGTTTTGCTGTTGCAGCCCCATGTGTCATTATATCATGGCTTGAAATGCTACAGGTACAAACACAAGTAAAAATTTGGATTCCTGGGGAATTTTAATGATGAAAGATAAAAGGACTGGAGAAATTAGTTCCTTTCATGTTTCAAAAAGGGCAGTTTTGAAGACCTGAGTCTTGATTTTAGATTCCATGTTTTAATACACCTCATCGGAAATTCAATGTAATGAAAAAACAACCCTGAACAACTCAGATATTTGATATAGCAAGCTTAGCTTGCTTCAGGGGTTTCCTTCAATGTGAAGTACTACTTCCAAAGTTAGAGAACTGGCAAAATTTGTCCTGCTTTCAAATGAGATAGAGTTAATTTCTTCTCAGTGGCTGTTATAGTGCTGTGCCTTGGATTTGGAATGAGAATGGTGTTGATAACACACTGATGTACTGGGTTTTTGCTAAGTCATATTTATCCTTTTTTTTATTTTGTTTCATGCTCTGCCAGTGAGGAGGCACACAAAAGAAACTGGGAGGGACTATATCTGGGACAGGTGATCCGAACTGGCCAAAGGGATATTCCACACCACAGAATGTCATGCTTGATATATAAACTGGGAGGAGTTACCTGGAAGCCCAGCCCATTTGGGTTTGTGAAAGGGAATCTGGCATGAGTCCATGGCTGGTGAGCAGCTGTATTGTGCATCACTTGTTTTTCCCTTTTTATTATCATTGTTTTTACCATTATTACTATATTTTACTTTATTTTCAATTATTAAACTCTTACACAAGTTTTTCTTTGATTCTCCAGCCCATTCCTCTGAGGCTCTGAGGTGGGGGGAAAGCAAGGGGAGGTTGACCAAGCAGCTTCATGGTGCTTAATTTTAACAGGTCTTGGAGTTTGTTAATTTCTATAGGTTCCAAAAATCGATTATATATATATATATATATATATATATATAAACTCCCCATTTTTATTCTCTCCTTTTCCTCATTTAGCCCATAAAATTTTTTTCAGAAAGTTTTCCAACATGTCATGAAAAGATACTCAGAGAAACTAATCTTTCCATTTTCTAATGGAATCCATTGCTACCGAAGTTATAAGTTGGACGAAACAGTTATGATTGATTGTACCTGGTCATAACTTTCAAAATATATTTAGCTATTTAACAAATAAAAGATGCAGGCAGCACGTTGCTCTTCATTCAAAATGGAAGAAAAAGTATGCAAAAATTAATCTTAAGCAGGTTCAGTATATTACTCATCTGATTATACTACTTCAATTACGATCTGATGGGTTCTGATTGTATTATGAACTTCTCTGAAATGGTGTATCTATTACTTTGTTCAGTTTAGTGCTGTAAATAAAAAAAATTTCTTTCAAGTGTGAAATTGCTTGAATTCTGATTCAACGATTTCCCATAGAAAACAAAAATGGGAAATGTGATCTGTTAAGCCACTTATGACACTACATGTTCCCTGTCAGCTTTTTTGTGCAGCTCGCAAATCCTGGTTAAATTCTTTGCATGTATTAAACCAATCTGAAGGATCAATGTGACTGACAAAAGTATGATTTTCTATTTCATATCTGGCTGATATTAGCAAATATGAAAAATATGTTAGGGCAATTTCCATTACTAATACATTGAATACCATGGCAGAGTGCTTCAGAACATCTAATTTCTATTCACTTAGCTGATGGTTAATGTGTTGACACATTATTTTTGATGCTTCTCCTATTTGATTTTTGTTGAATTTGCTCAACAGAAAAAAGCGTTAAGCGGAAGACATGTAATTAAATATGATCCCAGTCAACCCTGAAATTATGCGGGATCTGCTGCTTCAACTGGGTCCCAGTAAATCTATGGGGCCTGATAGGATTCATCCAAGGATCCTCGAAGAGCTGGCTGATGTCATCACAAAATCTCTCGATGATTTTTGAGCAGTCTTGGGAATCCAGAGAGGTCCCAGCTGACTTGAAGCTGGTGAATATTGTCCCAGTTTTCAAGAAGGACAAGAAGGAGGACCCCAGAAACTACACATGTCATTCTCCCTTCAGTGCCTGGTAAAGTTATGGAGAAGATCGTTCTAGGAGATATTGAAAAACACCTGAAAGACAATGCAGCCATTGGTCACAGCCAACATGGCTTCATGAGAGGAAATTCCTGCTTGTCAAACCTGGTTTTGGTTTATGACAAGGTAACCCAAGTAGCTGAACAAGGGAAGCCACTTGATGTAATCTTTTTGGATTTCAGCACAACTTTCAATACTGTCTCTCTTAGTATCCTTCCGGACAAAATGTCCAGAACTGGATAAACCAGCTGGATATATCCAGCTGGATAAACACATCATGTGATGGGTGAGCAACTGGCTCATGGTTTGGGAACAAAGGGTGACAGTGACTGGGGTGACATCAGACTGGGGATGTGTCACTAGTGGGGTTCCACAGGGCTCCGTCCTCAGCCCAGTTCTCTCCCACATCTTCATAAATGATTTGGACGCAGGACTGGAAGGGATACTGAGCAAGTTCACAGATGATACAAAACTCAGAGGAGCTGTTGATTCCCTTGAAGGCACGGAGGCCCTGAAGAGAGACCGCAAAAAATCAGAGGGCTGGGCAATCACCTACCATATGAAGTTCAACAAGGGAAAGTGCCAGATTCTGCACCTGGAATTCGCCAAGCCTGGATGTATGGACAGACTGGGGAATGAGATGCTGGAAAGCAGTGCCATGGAAAGGGACCTGGGTCAATGGCAAGTTTAATATGAGTGAGCATGAACTTAGTTACACAAAAACATAAAAATGTCCTTACTGGTTCAAATTAAATATCTATCCAGCTTAATAAGTATATCAATTATAAGTATGTCTCAACATACATTTCAGTAAATAACTAAAATATAGGAAAGAACATAAGAATAGAATACAAACACAGTACACCTTCCTCAGCGGTTTGGTAGAACCAGAGATTGCACCTAGCCCATGATATCAATGAATGCTTTCTATCCAGACTTTTGTAGGAACTTTGACATCTTTTCCCACAGTGTCCTTCTGGAGAAACAGGCTGCCTAGGCCTTGGGTGGACTTCTTCCTTTCTGGGTGAAATCTGGCTGGTTTGTCAGACCACAGAGTGTTGGTGGATAGAGATAAATCCAGCTGACGACCAGTCACAAGTAGTGTCTCCTGGGAGTACTGGTGTCAGTCCTGTTTAATATATTTTCCAATGATTTGGAAGAGGTCATCACAGGTCTGTTTGCAGGTGACCCCAAATCATGCATGAGTGTTGATCTGCTGGAGGGTAGGAAAGCTCAGCAGAGGGATCTGGACAGGCTAGATTGATGGGCTGAGGACAACAGAATGAGGTTGAACAAGGCCAAGTACTGGATCTTGCACTTGGATCACAACAACCCCATGCAGAGCTACAGACTGGGGGAAGAGTGGCTGGAAATCCTCCCAGAAGAAAAGGACCTGGCGGTGCTGGTCAACAGCAGCTGGACATGAGCCAGTGTGTGCCCAGGTGGACAAGAAGGCCAATGACATCCTGGCCTGTATCAAAAACAGTATGGCAGAGAACTTATTACTTGGTTTTAAATTTGCTTCCCATTCGTTTCACTGGACAACCTATGGATTTTATAGACAAGTGTCATATTTCCCCTCTCTTACATCTTTGCCAGACTGGGCTGATCTGCACCATTTCCGACATTCTTACATCCCGTATTTAATTTGTCTTTCCCTTTTGCAGAGCGAGAACTGAACTACACAAAATATTGCATGAGTGAGGGCATTAATTGCTGATGCACTATTCTGATGATGTTTTCTGTTGACTAGATCAAGAAAGTATTTTGATGTCAATGCCCCTTTTATGACAGCTATGTTTTAAGGCAATCAACAGGGGAATCTGATACAACAGGTATCCTGGTGGCAGCACAAATAATTGAACTGACACTTGCCAATTTATTTTATGTATGCCATAAATTAGTTGGATAAAGTCCACAGTCACTTTCTTACAGTTATGTGTGGGTATATTAGATAGCTGGAACTCTTTTGCCAGTAAGTATTATGAATAACAGCAGACTCAGTGACACGTGACAGTACAGTTATTGAATTTCTAGGAGAAAATTATTGAATTTCTCTTGAACTTGTGTCTTCATTTTTGTGGTGGATAGGTCTTTATAATGAATATTTTTGTATACTTTGTTCTTTTATTCTTTATTTTTAGTTCTAATATATGGTATATATATCACACAATGTTCTGCATACAGTTAATATTTTTATAATATTATGTATTTGTATATTATAGTGCTGTCATATTAACATGATGTTATATGTGTATATACAGATTTTTGTATATGTATATCAATACATTTATATTTATACACTTTTAATAATAAAACAGAATCCGTATCTGTCTGTTTTTCAGAGCTACAGTGGCTTTGTTTAATCAAGGGGTCTGTACTAAGCACCAGTTACTATGGAAACCTGCAAAGATTGGAACTCAAATAAATGTGTTGCCTAACAGTATGATGCTAAAGACTGATATTCACAGTGACAAACCTGATGCGTAGTGATCAAGAGAACCGTCTAAATTAAAGAAAAAGCAATCAGGAAAAAATAATCTTCTTTTCCTCCTTTCTCTCCAACCCCAGCCCCTCTCCAAAAATCAGAATGACTAAAGGAATAAATGAAAAGCAGTCTAATAGGAAGGGATAATAGTGTACTCTCAGTAAATAAAAGTGAATTGCTAACAGTATCCTATATGGTATTTGGCAATAGGTAGCTATGTGAAACAAAATATTCAGTGTGCAAAATGTGGATAGAGGTCTTGGAGAAGAGTTGCTGTGACAGTGTAGTATGAAGGGAGAAAAACTTTTATGTGTCTATGTTCACTAGCAGAGATACTAAAATAACTTGTCTTTTAGTGCCAGATGTTCACTAAGGGCACTTGACTCTATGGCTCTATTTCAGTTGACACTGAGTATGCAGCTGCTTGATGTCTTCAGTGATTAGCTAAGGCTGAGGTTTAAAGCGGCTTTCTGCCTGAAACACCATCCCGACAGAAAGAAATAGCCATGGCATGTTGCAGTGAATGCACTAGGCAATTTGAAAAAGTGACACAGGCTCAGTTGACTGAAGGAGCAGAATGATTTATTACCTGTGTGTGTCATGTAGGGCTCTTTTATGCCTTTCACTACTTTGTGTATCTGAACACTCTCTTGAGGTGTGTGAAAAGGTGCATTTTTGAAACAAAACAAAGTAAAACCAAACAAGCAACCTGATATTTTGTTCCTTTATCTAGTGCTATTCTGAAGCTCTAAGCTTTCTAAACATTTTATATTTTATAGAATCGTGAGATTGAATCATTAAGGTCAGAAAAGGCCTCTGAGATCATCAAGTCCAACGTTTGACGAAATACCACTATGTCAATTAAACTATAGCAGTAAGTATAATTTCCAGCCATTTCTCTAATAGTTTTACGGATGGTGACTCCACCACCACCCTGGACAGCCCGTTCCAAAGTTTAACCAGCTTTTCAGT
Source organism: Cnemophilus loriae (assembly GCA_013397755.1). Classification (NCBI taxonomy): domain Eukaryota; kingdom Metazoa; phylum Chordata; class Aves; order Passeriformes; family Corvidae; genus Cnemophilus; species Cnemophilus loriae. The sequence goes on along the minus strand of VZTF01003813.1, from coordinate 112,296 downwards.
GAAGAAATTCTTCCTGATGTTTGACCTGAACCTCCTTTGGCACAGCTTGAGACTATGTCCTCTTGTCCTGTTGCCAGTTGCCTGGAAGAAGATGCTGACCCCCACCTGGCTACTACCTCCTTTCATGGAGTTGTAGGAGCAATAAGGTATCCCCTAAGCCTCCTTTTCTCCAGACTAAACAATCCCAGCTGTCTCAGCTGTTGCTCATAAAACTTGCACTCCAGCCCATTCACCATCTCTGTTGCCTTTCTCTGGAGTCACTTCAGTATCTCAATGTCTTTCTTATAGTGAAGGACCCAGAACTGAATGGTATGACCATTGTCAGAAACAAGAGTGGTATGACCTCACCAGTGCTGAGTACAAAGGGATGATCACTTCCCTAGTCCTGCTGGCCACACTTTTTCTGGTTTTCTTGCTTCTTTAGAAAGAAATAATTTTGCCTACTTTATGCCAAGTAGAACAAACTTTTGTTGAAAAGAAAAAAAGAGGTGGAAACAACTTTAATTTTTCTACCTCTAAATTAAAATTGCATGCATTCTTTTTTCCTAAGCCATAAATGTCAGAAACACCTTAGCAAGATTTGAGAAGATTATCTAGCATGTATAAAATTTCAAAATCCCCATGAGTTTGGTAATTACTCCTGTGCCAGTTTGCAAGTAAACCAGTGGGACAAATTAAACTCTCACAAACACTTTGAGAGAGATTTCAGGTCTGAGTTACAATTTAATAGAAAGATTACAATAAATGCAACAATACAGAAAAACTGGCTTAAACCTGCAAAGTCAGAGTACAACCTGGCCCCTGTTGGTCATGGTAGTGGTCACAGTCCGATTAAGTGGTTTTCGCAGTCCTGTTGAAGTGATGGTTGCAGTCGTGTCTAACAGTGTTCCTGTGGAAGCTCTGGTCCTCCTCTGGGTCCGTCCAGCAGTGGTGGTGTCCCAAGCCCCCAAATCTTGGGATTATACACGGTCAGGTTCGAATGGTACCTCCCCCAGGGCGGGGAGTTTCACAGTGGAAGGATGTAGTCCTAGGAGTCATAGGATATTTTTGGAGTCCTTGATGGTCATTATAGCTGCCTATTCATCCAGTTCATGGCGACTCATTAGCAGAGATGACCCCTCATGGTGAAGGTAAAGAAACACCACCCTGCCTTGTGGAGTTTAGCTCTTGCCGTTTAACACCCAGCTTGTAGCCTGAGGGGTTGGGTGCGCACTGGGCAACTACTGGGAATCGACAGTTTATCATTATGTAGAGGGGAGTTGAATAGCAGTCACATAGCGCTAAACTTCTGTAACCATGACAACTTCATAAAGAGATTTAACCCTTAGGATACCAGGTACAAGATACTATTTCAGAATTGTTCGATTTATAACTTGATGTAGATCTTCAGCATTCTTTAGCACTTGAATTCTTTTTTTCTGTTGATTCTCTTGTTGCTTTTCAGTGAGGTATTCTTTTTGCCTTGGACTGATGGATTTCTGCCAGGGGCATTGTTTTAATTATTTAGGATCAAAACATTAACTGATAGTTGTTTTTTTCTGATACCCAACCATAAATTATCTCTCTCTTTTTCTTCTCTGTTTTATTATGGCAAATCTTTCCAGTTGAGAATGCAAAAGCTCTTCCAAAGGTGAAAAAAACCCCCACATTCAGAAAAGCAAACAGGAGAAGAAATTTTTGTAGTTTATGATATTGATAATAACTAATAATTTTTTTTCAGCTAACCCCAGAAAGGCACTATTGGTTTTGTGGATAATAGAGTAAGGAATGTTAGAAAGACAAAATCTACCCATTGATCTTAATATGGCATTTTAAATCTATAAAGGTGACTCCTTAAAGACTGTCTTCTTTGACAGATGAGGGATATAATTTAGGAAAATTTCACTTCTCAATTGTGTATGAAATTAAATTTGCATTCAAATTAATCTGCATGGGTACTGTATCCATTATCCATACAGCCTTCTTATAACTTTGACATGAGAAACAGCTCTACTTTGTAATTTATCCTTGTTGGGACAAAATCTGCAGCTTTGCTTTCCTTCTGTTTTAAACATGAAAGCTGAAGATATAATCCTTTAGGTCATATTGCCCTATGTTTTACTTCCTTTATCTTTTAAATGACCATTTTCATTTCACCTAAACAAGATAGCTTTTAAGATGGTAATGTGCCGAAAAGTCACATCAGAAACTGATTTATATACACTGTAGACCTCATAGAGTATAATTAATGTTTATTATTCTCTCTTACCGTGATAAAATCAGCATATGTTTTATTGTATGTTGTAATCCACATTCAGTGACTCACCATCCATTCAATATTAAACTTCCTATCATCTTATCTATTAGAAGTAGCAAGCAGGAGGTAAAATACATGAGCTTGAAAAGAAAAAAAAGGATACGTACTCCTTATAAAACTGATCCGTCAGCACGTCCCAACATTTTCACTTATATGCCTGGTTTGTGACAACATAAGCCAAATGACTGAAAAAACAACAGCAAGATATGTTCCCATTGGTTCAATTTATTAATTCAGCTAAATATAGCAGCTTTTCTGCTTCTACATGTTCTGACCCACTGTCTTGGTTATAAAGTATGCATGTATCATAGCAAGAAAAAACACTACACCAACCCACAAAATTTTGATAAAGTTGGAAAAGAAATATACAAAAGTTTTAAGTAAGAAAACACCGTGTAAAAAAGGGAGTCAGATCTGGATCCCTGCATCATGTCCAGCCAGGAACAGCTGGGAATGGGACCAGCATACACAGACACACTCCCAAGGGATGAAGGCCAAGCTGAAAGGGGGCTCCAGGGCCCATGGGCAAGGGAAAGAGGAAGGCCCCCAAAGAGGTTGGTAAGGGACCAGGATTGGTTAGACCACCAATGAAAGCATGGCTCTAGAAGCTTAAGACATTCAGTGGAGGAAAAGATAATTAAATTTTACCTCTAGAATAGTTCAGGAAGACAAAAAACATTCATAGGAAGATGAAACTGTTTTAGAACAGACAGAGATTCCACAAGCCAGGCAATTCTCCTTTTACTTCAAGTTGATGGATCTGGTTATAATGCATACAGCCAGAGAGAATATTTTACTTTTCACATAGTTGAGGAAAATAACAAAGGAATAGCAACTGACTATGAAGAGATTGATGTGTTTCACACGTTAATACAAGGTGTTGTCAACATTATTTTGTGTATTTAATTATTTTTATTTTGAAGATAGGAATGCAGAATTGAATAAAGATTAAAGCAAACTTTTCAAGCTTACAGGATTGCTATTCACTCTGCCATTGAAGATCACACGATCACTGACAGAACTAGGAGAGATGCCTGAGCTTCCTAAATTCCAGTGGAGTCCTCCAGTCAATGTTTTGTTTTGTTTTGTTTGGTTTTTTGTTTTTTGGGTTTTTTTATTTTGTAATGCATAAATAATCATGTAAGGTAGTTTGGCACTTCTGCTCAATCTCTTTCATTTTTTTCCTCTCTTGCGCAGACATAAAAACTTTTAAAAGCACAAAGTATTTATATATATGTATATATCTTTTTATATATATATATATATAGATGAGCTTGAGTACACACATTTAAAGTAGTTCCTATATTATCAGAAGAGCAAGTTGTAATAAGTTTTTATTGCAAGCAATATTTAGGTGCTATAGAGATGGGTCTTGCTTCACACTGAGAAGATAAATTTCCTGAATTTAATTTGACTAGCATTATGAGCACAAAACATATAGGCATTTAGATTTAGATATTGTCATGCTCAGGATGCAAACTGGTCATGTAGAACTGCAAAAATAGTTGGGATGGCAAGCTAATTTAAATAGTTTTTTAAATTTAACAACTAACACAGTTGTGGTGCTGAAAATAATGCAACAAGTGAGCATAGAATAAGCAGCATCAGCACCTAAATACTAAAATATTTGAGATCTCAGAGATCAAGTTCAAATGGCAAGGAAGGAACATAATAAGATTAAATATAGTTGGTTTTTTTTAATCTTTCTCTCTCAAGAATGTAAAAGGATAGTGAAGAAGAAATGTGTACAAAAATAGCTCAAAGGAAGTATGACATGAATATTTTCTCACTGAATGAGACATGACAGGATAATGGAGCTAGAATACCATCACCCTAGATTCACTGTCAACTAGAGCTCAGTGTAACTTACAAAATTTCACTTTGCTGTAACTGTAGATAATAACGTTGCCTGATCTTGTAAGAACATGGAGAACTTTGCAGACAGCATGGTAAAAAAAATACCTCTTTTACTGTAAATATATAAAAATACAGATGGGGACAAAACAAACAGAATTTTGGCTTTTTTATTATTCATGAGGGGATACATTTTCCAAAGAAAACAGTATTTACTGTCATTTTTTTTATTTTCACAACAGCTAGACATATTAATGTCCAACTGCCTTTAGCCTTCTAAGATAATTTGAAGGTAATTTTTCAATTTTGATAATATAACATTGAATTTTCAAATTTCTGGATTACTTGTTAATATCGCTGCGTACCAGTTCATATGTGGGTAGGCAATCATATCTGAAAAGAGCACCAGCAAAAGAAGAGAACCCCACTAGAACAGACTTCTGATGATGACACCATAAACACAGTCTTGTATCTCAGATTCTATGACTCTTGGTCCATTGCTTGCTAAGTCTGTGTACTGGGAAATGACAGGCTTGTAAAAGCACTGTTGTTTTTTCATAGATCTGTCAAGGAAGACCAGCCCCTGTATTTGAGATTAGCTGCTGCCTTGGGGAACAGACTTACGAAAACTGCCACGGGACACCATGGTCCATGGCGTCATTTATATCTCAGAACTGTAAGAGAAATTTAGTATTTTCATTTTCCGTGTACCAACAGTTACAATGGTATCAAATACAATGGCACAGGTATATGAGGCCTATATTTAACAAAACAAAACATTTTTGCTCAATATGTACTATAGTGGCAAGCCCACACAGACACAGAGTCAGAAAAAGGCTTAGTTGGTGTGTTAATTCTTGTAATGATTATACTGAATAGCTAGGCATGGTATGTAGCGACAAGTTCCTGAAAATTCTGCTGGCTTGCTGTAGAACTTAATGTTCCAACAATGTACAGATGAGGGAATAGAGAATTAGGGAAGCAATACTGATGGAGACACTAGGAGAAATGTCAAAGTGCAAAAGGAGAGTCACGAGTAACACTGAGATGCAGGTACATGGAAAAGCCAATACTTTTACTTCCGCTACAGAGATGCTGGTTAGTTCTGGACTGAAAAGAAGAAAAATTACCTTCAAAATTATCTTGACATTATATTCAACATTAATAAGCTACCCAGCCTATGCTTTCCTCCCGATGGTGGAAATTTCTGTGGTAGAAACAGTTCAGGCGCTCTATCTCTTTGTTGATAAAATAAAATATTCAAGGGCTCATCTCTTGCGTTGAGATGACCTGGCATGGCATGGCTTTTGTGCACACAGCTGAACTCTCTCATTGTGCAGAACAGGGAATCTCCATCCACGTACACAATTGGAGTTGGTCCCTGCCACATGTTTCGTCCCGTGCTGTGCTTGGAAAATTAGCTGGCCTAATCCAAAAAAACCCCAAGCGCTAACAATTTCACAGTAGAAATGGCCATAGGTCACCACTCAGATGTATGTCCTGTTCTTTTTCATTGATTAGTACAGCCATAGCAATGAAAATAGAATATATTTTGGGATTGGCTTTCAATAGGGATTTGATCTGACAGAATCAAACACATTTAGACATTATAATTGATCTAAAATGGATGCGAAATTCAAACAAACATGGCTCAATGAACTGGTGAACCAATTTCTATAAGAGGAATGCTGCATTCATTTCTGGTAGTTATCAAAAACAATGCAATTTTCAGTTGTCTTCAATGCCTGCTAGGAAATGTAGTATTAATTTATACTGATGTGCTGTTTTCTATTTTGTAAATAGAACATACAACTGTCATGATGTTCAGACAAATTCCAGTTTGTCTCTCTGACTGAAGAGAACTATGGCTCACTCCGCAGTAATAAATGAATTTTCCAACAATGTTTTTAAGCGAGTTTTCTTCCTGTACTTGGCATTGGTGGGGCAAACTCCTGAGTGCTGTGTTCAATTTTGGGCCTCTCACTTAAAAAAGAATATTGAGGTGAAGGAGCATGTCCAGAGAAGGGCAATAAAGCTCTTGAAGGGTCTAGAAAACATTTTTTGCAAGGAATGGCTGAGGGAGCTGGGGTTATTTAGCCTGCAGAAAAGTACGTTCAGCGGGGATCTCATGCTGTCTACAATCACCTGAAGGGATGCTGTAGTGAGATGGGGGTTGGTCTCTTCTACCTTGCCTGCAGTGAAAGCACCAGAGGGAATGGCCTGAAACTGAGCTGAGAGAGATTCAGATTAGATATTAGATTAAAAATTTTCCCTGTTAGGGTGTTCAGGCATTAGAATAGGTTTCCCAGGGCAGTTGTGGATTCACTGTTCCTGGAGGTACTTAGGAGGCATCTAGATCTGGCACTGGGGGATGGTTTGAGGGTTACAGCAGTGGTCCTGATGGTTGGACAATGATCTTAAAGGTCTCGTCCAACCTTGATGATTCTACGATTTCAGTACAATGTTCCATGATTCCAGCCCAACTTAGCAAATCAGTTTTCTAGGCATTATAAATGTCTAGGGCAAGATTTCACTTGTTTATTTTCTCTTTCAGGCCCTTCATGGGACTGTTAATACTCAGACAAGGCTCATCCATCAACAGACACACGCCTGAATTAGCACCACACGGTGTCTGCAATCACTCAATGCAGTGAAAAACCTCTGATTTCTTTGCTTCATTTCTGAAAGGTGTCATCTGCAGCAAATCTGACCAATTCCATGTATTCCCAGTGAGGACAATTAAGCAATTCACCATCAAGGTTTGAGTTCTTTGGAACTGGATTCAGTGGGACAATACTAAGCTCCCAAATTTTCTTGAGTTTTGTGGCATATGGAACATAAATTTGTTATATTTGGCTGTTTGCTGCTTAGCAGCTGCAGTTGTTTGCTGTGGTGTTCATTACTGTCAGTTCTGATTTCTCTTTTTGTGTTCGTCGCATTGTCTATGAGCGCCTACCAAATTTGGCCTAGAAGAGAACATATTAGGATTTTGGTAGTCTAAGCTATTCAGGTGATGAATACTAAAATACTAATTCTGTAGAACTAACAAGACTTTTCCAGTGTGACCCTCCAGACCACAAGTTTGAAAGCATAGCATGATTTAGAACAGTACAATTTTGTATACAAGTATTGTACAAATGATGAAGAGCATGGATTGTAACCATGCCTTAGGTGATGCAGTATCTTCTTTCACATTGTTACTGCTTGCTGTAAATGTCAGTAATAGACTATTTGCTGTTTCCATCTAAAATTGCACTGCATCGTTTTTATAAATGGGAGAAAATCTAGTAACTCCAGGTCACAAAATCTGTCTTGGATCTGAAACACTAAAGCAGCTTCAATAATCATGATATTATAATAATATACAGGCAGGATGCAGGGGTTTTATATGATAGTAGTGCGCTAAAGGAAAAGCATTCACAATACTGTGTCCCTGGAGGAGTCATTATCAGGTATCAAGAAATAACGCTAACAATACCAAAACTACAGTTTCTACTCTTTAAAAATTCTTGAAAAATGAAGTAAATGTTTAAAGTGAAAGACTCCTTTGCAGGCATGAAAGGTAAGAGCATAACTTGACAAGTAATTTTTCTTCAAAGGTTATGAAGACATATAGTGTTTATCCATATCCAGGGAAAGTTAGCGAGACGACACAGGTTCAGGTGAGAGTCATGGTGTAAGTTGATGAGAACACTCAAAAATTGTCCAAATAATTTATATTTTGCTGACAGTTGAGCACTGCTATCCAATCTAAACAGCTCAAGAGGATTTGAAAAATGGGACTAAAGCTCCTTAACTTGTTGATCATGTTGAAAACAAAGAAGAACTGTGACAGTGGCTGTGCACCTAGTGTGGGAGGAAGAAGAGTGGTTTCCAGAGGCAAATATGAGATGATGGGCCAGTATATAACAGCAGTGATTTCAAAACTTAGCATTCCATTGCAAATATGAGCAGACATATTTTAAATAATAACTCAAAATTCCAGTTAAGGAGGACTTGCTATGATGCATGTGAAAAAAAAATATGCTATGTGACATGATTTAAAGGAAACTCTGAATGTTAACAGGTGGGAGTTTGATTGCATTTGCAGAACTTTTTTATAATGGAACATCTTACTCTAGAAGTTACAAGAATGTCGATATGACCAACAATATACAAAAAAAAAGTATATTTTGGTTGTATCTTGCAACCAAAAGTGGTCAATAGAAGGCACTTATTGATGTTAAGTATTTCACATACTGGCAATACGCAGAAGATTTCTATTTCACTCATCTTGTTTCACTGTATCTCATGTGATTTTTTTGCCATCCACTAAGCCTTCAGTTAAAGAACTCCATGGTTACTTAATAGAGTCAAGATCTGTCTTTGACTCTTCCAGATCTTGATTCCTACTAATCATTGGGAGGAAAGGGTTAAAAATGTACGATTTGGAGAGAAGTATGATAGATTCACTCAAAATGACCTTGCAGCTGGGAAGGCTAAGAATATCCGTGTGGGAAACCTCACATATTTACTGCTGATTATCCTCTGTCTTTCTCGAGAAGTGAAATTTCTGTAGCAGATAAGAGAATGCTGTCAAAGACTTAAAAGGCATTCTTCACGCTGGGAGAAAGAGAGATAAGAAGCTTGGAGGTTACAGAAAGCACAGCATTGTGAAGTATTGCACACACGCCAGCCCTTTGAGACGTGAGATGGGGAATGGCCGGCACGCTTTTTGCCTCTGCTAAGAGGGAATTAGCTTAGCAATGTGTCCCCACTTGTTCTCAAAATCCTTCGGCCAGGGTGGTGGTGGAATAATTTTATTCTTCATTTGCTGTGGGTTATGGTCTCCTTGGTAACTTGCAGCTATCAGTTCGCACACTATCTTTGTCTGAGGCCTGATAGGTCTCATGTGAAAAGAATGAGTAAACAGTCCTAAACCACTCTTCATTTCACTCTTGATTTGCTACATTTCTGCCATATCTTTCATATTTTCACTAGCATATCATGAATATACATTCTATCACGTTTCCACAAAATATATCCCTTTTGCTAATTTCCAAGAAAGACCAGTACCCTTTGCTGAAATACTGTTTGAAGGAAAAATTTCATGCCTTTGATTCTCTCCATTACTGGGCCATGAATCAATTTGGGTTCTTTCCTCACTCAACCACATGTTTTGCTATTCAATAACAGAGTTCTTAGAATAGCACCGTATGTCTAAAATCCTGGTCTCAGTGCAAGTGAAATTCTCAGAACAGTTTCTTCAAGAAAGGTCTTTACCTAAATGAATGCAGCAGAATTAGATTTTGAAATGTTTGGAGAAGAAAATTAGTTTTTATTTAGTTAAGAAAAAAACATGGAAAATGGAACCATATTTTTTTTGTGCATTAAGAATGTCTGCTTGATTCTGTTGTATAAAAAGAGGCATAAAATGACTAAGAAAAAATAGTTGATCTTTTTTAAACATAAAGAAAATGTGTTTATTTAATTCATAGTTATTAGTTAAAGCTTAAAAATTAATATCTTTCTGTCATAGTACTAATTTTGGTCCAGTGCACACTACTTGACCTTAAAAAAAATCATATATGATTTTAAATACGAAATTCAGCATTTTCTATCTAGAAATGAAAGCCAAATAGTGCTAGAGTTCATGATCTGATGAATTCTAGAGGTATTTCCCTTTTGAGGATAACCAGAATTTTCCTTTTCACACCCTTTGTTTTAAGGAACATCCCATATTTCATCTATGTGTTACAAGAGTAAGAGAAAGGTTGAAGCTGATAGCATGAACACAAATATTATTTTAAGGGATGAAATCTTGCTGAAGAAAAATAACCTTTGGCTCTGACAGCTTTCTGAGGAGCAAATTTCATATTTCCCCATTCTACGTCAGAAAACAAAAGTTGTGGTCATTTCATGTCGGTTCATCACTCTGATTCACTATGGGGTGAATAATTTTACCAAAATGGAGAAGATGATGTAGAGGTATGAATGGGCACTTAAGGTTCCCAGACTGAAGTGAAAACAACCTAATGTAAGTCAACATTTTAGATGAGACAAATGCATGCAAACTCACAGGCCTAGGAGCTAACCACAAGGGTATACAAGGCTTGAAAATATTTTATAGGCCTAGGAAATATTACTTGGATAAGAAATTTGGAAACATGAAAAAGAAAAACTAGACTGCAGTGGAAGCATCAAGTGACTGTGATTGCATTATCCATAGTTATTCACACAGATCATTTGATTATAACAGCAGATCAAGTAACAAACCCAGGAAACAGAATTCACTCTTAGCTGAAGTGAAACCTCTTGGTAACACTAAATCTTCATGTGTCACTAACAGCTCATCACCTCTTCTTTTAACTGGAGAGACAAATCTCAGCTGAAAAAGAATGTGTTTTTCTCTATGCCACTAATACCTGAAAACACAGAATTTCCAAAATGTTTCTAAGTCACTTATTACTGCATAGTCAAAGAAGAACCATCCATTGTCTGCCTGTTTGTTTTCAAAAAAGAAGAAAAAATTGTTGTAGAGATACCTGAGAAAGTTAAAAGATTTCAAAACCAAATTATATTAAATTTATTTATTTTATCAGTTTCAGAAAATAATGCTTAGTAGTGATTTTCCTCTAGCTAATTTAGCAACTTTTTATAGTCTGTGTCATAGAGTAAATTGCACTGCTGATGGTTCAAGATCTTATCTTGGAGATTGGGTAAAAAAATTTAAAAATCATTTACCTCATCTTCTAAAAGGGTTTATATTTATGCATTATTTCATTTTCCCATCTTTTAACATGAAGCAGTACTGAACTATGTTCTTGCTAAAACATCCGAAAATGTGTTTTTCAGCAGTAAGGCATTGTTTCTGAATATCAGATTAGGAATATAAAACTAAATTTTTGTATTTCTTTGACAATATCACATGGTGGCAACAACTACAAGACTGAATGTTGCAAATATTGTAAATATTTTTTAAGTCCTTTTCAGTAGACTCAAAATGACTTTTTTTTCCTGGTTTTTTTTTATGTTTTTAATTTTTCATATATAGAATTAATTAGAAGCTGAATACAGAAGAGTGAAAGAGTTTTATATGTACTGGGCTTTATAAAATAATTTCCCTGAAGGATATACCGGAACAATGAATTGTTGTGCAAATTTTCTAGTAAGAAATGTACTTCTTCTCTTCAATATATCCTAAGAAAGAAGAAAAAAAATTAAAAAGTAATCTCAATTAATATTATGTTTTATTTTTCAAAAAGTCTTATATCTCATTTTTATTTCAATAAACAAAAATTACAGTAACATAATTCAGCCACTTTGAAAAAAAAAATCATAGGTTTAAATACTCTAATATTAATAATTCTGAAATAAATACTCAAGCACTAATTATTAAGTGAATTCTTGAAACTGGAAAAAGATGCATAATAATGTGTCTGTATAAGGAATGCTGTGAACTGAGCAATGTATTCATGTTTCTATAGTCTTCCAGAAGGAAAATTTCTACCTTCAGAACCCAGTTCTTGATAATAGTGGCATTTATTACTTCTGGTGTAATAATGAAAAGAGTATTTTCACTGAAAGATCAAGATACTTACTAATTATGGATTCTGCTAAGTACAAGTTTAATATTAATCTGGAGTCACACGAATGGCTTAAAAAATACTGCTGTTGAATTGCATTAAAACTGACAATAAATAGATTTTAAACTAACTTATTCACATATATATATGAATATAATTTTAATGTTAGAAATACATAGAAGAAAAATAGTACATGACACAAAGCAGAGAGGTGTCTTCTTAAAATGCACTTAAATTGTAGCATTTTCCTTATTTTACCAGTTTTATTTTAGGTAAGCTTGCCTTTAGCTAAGGGAAGTCAATGCAATGGATATATCTAAATATCTAAATAAATAAATATAAATATAAATATAAATATAAATATAAATATAAATATAAATATAAATATAAATATAAATATAAATATAAATATAAATATATATATATATATATATGCATGTATGTATGTATATATAAAATATATATATATTAAAGTCCTCTAAAGCAGGAGATAAAACCAGTGTTATGGACTGAAAGATTAATTGAAAAATGTAAATAAGTCATCTATAAGGACTCACCACACTTCTGATTCTCGGGATAAAGAGGAGTGGGGTCGCTACAGAAGCTGTCCATCAGTACAGCACTTTCTCTTGTACACTGCATGGAAGTCAAAGGACCGTCAGACAAGTGAGAGTATACTAAGTTCTAAAAGTGTTAAGCATAAAAAAGTTTTTGTGTTTTTTTCCTTTAGTGTTTAATAAAAAGCAGCAGGAAGAAACTTGGCCCTGATACTAGAACCTACTTGATATAAGTTAATGAACTGTGGGTGTTGTTGATGCAAGAAACTTAACATAATTCCCATAATTTTATATTTCTTATTCTGTCTGTTAAAAATTTACTAAGGTAGAATTCCTCAAGCTATTTGCTGGCATTTCTTTCAGTGACTAACAAAGTTCAAGGTTAAAATGCAATAGCAGTAACCAGAATAATAAAATCATAAGTAGGATATAGAACTCATATAGAGGTAAATAAGAGTTTCAGATATACTGTAAGAAAAAGCTGGTGTTTAATTCTTTAGTGCTACAGTCTTTGCTGCAGACAGCTGCAGCACTTTCTATTTAGTAAAACTGTGCCCGTGTGGTAATAATTTCAGACTAACTAGTTATAGATGAACCCACCGAAGTCAGAAATGTACAGTTAGGTCTCCTTCAGCTTACAGTCATCTAGGGAAATAACTCAGCATGGCAAGCATCCTGAATTTAATGCTATGCTACTGTTAAACTACTTCTGTTACTCATGCCGAAGAGATCAGAGGCACTCTATTAACTTGAAAGAAGAGGGGAGCTACACTGTAGAATTTAAAGTCTTCACCAGTAAAAAAACATAAAAATAAAATTAATAAATTAAAAAAAAAAACAACTTTTTGCAGAATCACAGAACTGCTCATGTTGGAAGGAAACTTCAGATGTCCTCTAGTCCAAATGACTTACTTAAACAAGGTCACCTAGAGCAGGTTGTCAAGGATTGTGTCCAGTCATGTTTTGAAATTCTCCAAGAAGAGATGCCTCTCTGGGCAACCTGATTCTACTGTTATTTTTTGTTTTCAGGTGGAATGTCATATGTTTTATTTTGTATCCACTGCCTCTCGTCCCATCAGTGGGGACAACCGAGAAGAATCTGGCTTCATTTTTCTCGTTCCCTCTCACCAAGTATTTATACAAATTGATAAACCCACTGAGCCTTCTTTTCTCCAGGCTAAACAGTCCCAGCTCTCTAGACTCTCGTATGACCAACGCCCTAGTCCCATAATCATCTTTGTGGTCTTCTGCTGGATTTGTTTCGTTATGTCCATATATTTTTTATACTTTCTTTCCCCTCTTATGTCTTAGTTTAATTCCTGTAGCAAAACTTTGCTGCCTGGTTCTCCTGAAGAATCCTTCTAGGAAAGATTGGTTTCTAATTCAAGGCAGCAGACACAGTGGAAAATGCTAAGTCAGGAAAATTGTCTGTATAGCCATGGCCAATACTTTGCTGGAGTCCTGAGATCAGTGACTAAGTTTCCTGAACCCTCCAGAGACACTCAGGGGAGACAGAACCATTGCAGAGACTGTTAAATGAATTCTCTGAGCTGTAATTGTAAAGAAACCGTTGAGGTTCTCGAGCATGATATTTTTGGGAGGTAGTGGAGAGGTTAGGGTGCGACTCCACTGAGGATCTATCTGAAATAAGAGCTGTTGTCGACGTGTTGTAGAAAAAAACCTGAACAAACTGAGAATTCATTTGGCCTGAAGATAGTTTTGAACCTCTCGCTTAAAATTCGATTTATGTCTGAAAATGGAGGATGACAAGTGTGACACAAATCTCAAGAAAAGCCTGAGGTGTACAGCAAAGCAACTAGAAGCTTCTAAAGATTAGAGGACACATGGGAAATTTTGATTTGTATTTGGGAAAGGCCAACGTGGCTTCTGTGAACTTCTTCAGAAAATCCTTGAAGCTCTTTAAAGAGCTCAATAAATACCTGGATATGAATGATCTGGCTAATAATAGTCTCTCACCAAATGCTTTAAGAAAATTAAACATCGACAGGAAAGGAGAAAGGTTGTGATAGCATAGCTTCTGCCTTCACAGGAACGCTTATGACCACTGCTTTTGTTTCTGCCTTCCTTAGGTGAAACAAACTATCCCTCCGCATGTCTTTAGTCCATGTTTCAGAGGTACTGAAGTTTTTATAATCTAAAAACGGCTTTCAAGAGTTAGAAGAGATCCATGCAGAAATCAGTGCAACCCAAAATATATGATACTTATTCTGGGACATTAGTTCTTATTTATAAGGAGAGAAAAAAACGTTGAATAAGCAGGAAAAACTGCATAAAGCAAGAATCATATAAAAGGTTTTAGGTTACTGATAATTTCCAGCCAAAAATTACTTTTTAATCTTCTATTTCAGAAGCATAGTGAGACATTTTTATTTCAGGCAAAGGAGTTTTGTGAAGATAACTTCTAAGCTAGTGACAAATATTCTGTGCACATGGGCTATTCAAAGCTCAGAGGTGATCAAAAAGTGATCAAAATATGGAGACTCCCCAGCTTTTAAAATGTAATTGTGTCATTACAATGCAAATCCTTGCAATTTTGTCACTTAGTTGAGCCACTCAGCCAATTAGAGTGTGAAGAAATATATCAGTATTGAGAAATAGCTACACAGTACTTTTGCAAAAAACAGGAATACAGCATAGAGGCTAACATACATGGAAAAGCCAGTGATGTTAGGAATCTGTATCAAAACAGTAAAAGAAATATTAATGAAGCTTATTTTCAGAACGTTTAAAAAGATGGTATCACATCTTTACAGGTAATAATTCGGTAGTACAATAAAGTCCTCTCTTTGGTGTTTTTTCCTTAAAAATGAAAAGAATTTTGAATAGAGAACAACAAAGAGTTACTCTAACAAATAAATTTTTGCACATTTATAAGTTGGCCTGGACAAATTCTTTCATAGGCAATGAATTATTTGAAGACTTCTAGCTGAGCAAGAGTAATATTAAAAACATTTTGACATTCAATTATATATATAGATACATAGATATCTTCAGTAATGTTTAGCAGGGTTGAGCCTCTATGCTGTCTGCAGAAAAAAACCCTAACACATTTTTTATATAAGTTGAAGAAATCAAACTTAATATAAGTTATTTAAAAAAAAAAAACCTCTTTACAACGTCTTTGTTGCTTTTGGCAGTCCAAAATTATGACTTTCGGATTTACTTTACTAAAGTTACCAAATAGAAATTACAGATATGTTGCAGAATATGTTTGATCATTTGTATTTGTGAAATGCCATCTGTGTTTGATCCTACTAATGCAAATGATGTGAATTCCATGAATTCCAGACAGGAAGCAGCAGGGGATTTACAGAAATAGGTACATGCAGTGCAGTATAAAATTAAGAGAATATATATAATAATATATATAATAAATATAAGAGAAAATTTGTGTTTACACAAAAAAATGGTGTGAAAGTTGATCTAAACAAATTCAAACATTTGATAGAAATATGTATTCTGCATAAAAACTTCCCATTTATCCTGTATCATGTGAAGTCTGTGAGAACGTACGCGACAGAAGAATTCTTTTCTTTAGGTTCTCAGATTATTGCAGGCAAGTAAGCATGTAACCATGATTCAGGCCCCTGTATAGTGCAGGCTGTTTGATGTGCATGTTTGAGTAGTGTTCGAGCATTATGTGCATGGACTTCAACATTGCAAGGTATCTGTGATGAAATTCATCTCACCTAACTGCAGACATCTGCAATGTAGACAGTTACACCTGAAATGTTTGCACCCTCCTTATAGTCAGTAAACAGAAATGGCCACCTTTGAGGCACATTTATCTGACCTGGTTTAGCCATCCACATTAAGGTGGGATGAATTGTCTTTTTGAGGCGACTGTTTAATTTCACAGATTATGAACAGTTCACTTGTGAATGCACAGTACACCCTTATGCACACCCCACTTGGAGATGTTGCAGACACTTGACCCCTCAAGAGCCAGCACCAGACACTCAGCTTAGCTGACACTGTTAGCTGAGATATAGATGGCTAAATATCCAAAGGCAAGTGTTTAACTAACCTCCTTATTTATTTTGGGATATTATTTACTTATTACTTAGGGATGTTAGGGATGTTAAGGGTACTGTTAGGGATGTTGAGAGCTTGGCCACCACCTCCAGTGAACAGGACACAGCACTGCTTTCTGCCCAGCCCCTGGAGTCAGAGAACAGCAGAGAGAAAATATAATGAGGGGTTCATGAGTTGAGATAAGGACAGAGAGAGATCAATCACCAAATACTGTCACGGGCAAAAGAGACTCACATATTATTTGAATTTATTACTAAAAAAAATCAGAGCAGGATAATAAGAAGAAAAATAAGACCTTAAAACACCTTCCCCCCAACCTTCCCTCCTTCCCAGCTCCCCTCCCCCTCCCCCCACCACCAGCAAAGAGAGATGGGAATGGGAGTTATGGTCAGTCCATCACACTTTATTTCTGCCACTGCTCCGGGAGAAGAGTCCTTCCTCTGCTCCAGCGTGGGGTCCCTGCTACAGAAGGCAGTTCTCCATGAACATCTCCAACAAGAGTCCGTCTTGCAGGTAGCAGTTCTCCTCTATGGGGTGCAGTTCTTCAGGCACAGGCTGCTCCAGGGTGGGTCCCTCACAGGGTAATAAGTCTTACCAGGAAATCTGTTCCAGAGTGGTCTCCTCTCTCCACAGGCCTGCAGGTCCCTGCCAGGACCTTGCTCCGGCATGGGCCTCCCATGGGGTCATAGTCTCTTCTCAGGCATAAACCTGCTCCAGTGTGGGTCTCCTCCATGGGCTGTGGATGGATCTCTGCATCTCCGTGGATTTCCATGTGCTGCAGGGGCACAGCTGCCTCACCATGGGCTGCACCACAGGCTGCAGGGGAATCTCAGCTCCAGAGCCTGTAGCACCTCCTGCCCCTCCTTCTGCGCTGACCTCGGTGTCTGCAGAGCTGTTCCTTTCACATATCCTCACCTCACTCTACTCTGACTGCAATTACATCAGTGCAATATCTTTTTTCTTTTCCCCTTTTTTCTTAACTACGCTATCTAGAGGCATTGCCACCGCTTCTAATTGGCCCAGCCTTGGCCAGCAGTGCACCCTTCTTGGAACCAGCTGGCATTGGCTCTGCTGGACATGGAGGAAGGTTTTGGCAGCTTCTCACAGAAACCACACCTGTAGCCTCTCCTCCCCCACTACCAAAACCTGACCATACAAACCCAGTACATTGTCCAGCTCCAGTGGTGCTGAACTGTTCACTTGCTACTCATGTCCTTCACTCCCAGAAGCTGTTTTTTGGGACACACACCATTCCCCCACTGTGGCTGAAGGTTAAAGACCCTCCCCCATTCCAGTCACTGGGACTGGTATCCCACTTAGTCCTGTAGCTGACTCCAGTAATTGGCACTCAGTCCACACATGCTAGTTCTCCCAGTAACTGCTGCTCTATTCTTGCAACAGCATTACATGGGATAGAGCGTGAGATGATACAAAGATAACAAGGAAGAACTTTATAAGAAGACAGGACAGATTGTGATGATTAATCACAGAGCTCAGTTAGAGTAGCATACTGACCTCCATTTTAAACACAACGAATCCCTTTTAGATCTTATTCTTTGTGGTCTTGTCTTTGTTCCTTACCCTGCAGATTGGCTTTTCCTCTGCAGTGTCACCAACCCCGTCTCCAACATCCTGCACTTAAATCACTTGATGGCAACATGTCTTGCATGATTTTATTATATAAAACTGGGAAAAATCAAATAGCTTACTAGCATATTACTGCACAATGTTGAAATTTAAAAAGCACTGTATTTCATAACATGCTCATTGCTTCAAACTTGGCATGGCTTCCTATTTTTGCAGTGTCTGTTCTTTCATGGCAAGAAGGAATAAACATTTAGACAGCATTTTGGGCAGATGGTTTAGATAGAATTATCCTTTGCTTGGGTTTACATATCATTCAGCCCTACTTAAAAGGTTGATGTAAGCAATTAAAAATGTGACCTGCAAAAATGTGACTATATCTATCTGACAACCCATTGGAAGGATGTTGTTATCAGGAATTGTGAACCATATGCATTTACGCATAACGAGATCTCTTCAACAACAATGCTACTCATTTTGCCACAGTGGGAATGGATAAACTCTAATATATATATTGTCAAGAAAAAAGTGTCATGCAGGGAAATGTGTAGGTGTAGAGCATAGTAATATATACATAGATTTTTATGTTTGGAAATTTTAATGGTGGAGGCAAAAGAGTATATGACATTTCATAGACGATTGCATAAGAATATTTTAAAGACAATATCAAGGCCAGGAAACATCTTTTTTCCCTTATTAGCATTACTGTGCTTGTCTTTTGATGTTTAACCCTTTCTTTGTTTTAAAATAATACTTTGTGGTTATTACACATGAAGTCTGATTAAAGTTGTTAATGATAAGAGGCAATGACCTGTAATACATTTCAATTTCCTCAGCCTTTATCCATCAGTTCATATTAGCAGTATTGGGATATCTTCTAAGTATGTGGATACAAGTAATTATAGGATTTGATAATGAAGAAATATTTCCAAAGGCAATATACAAAATTTACGCTAAAGACTCTAGAATACCAACATATTATTTCTTTCTTTTTCAGCAACTTTTATGCTAATTCACATTAGGCTAATAGATTTTTACTTCACAAAAAATCTCTTGTGAATGCAGCTCTCAAAACTTCTGAAATAGTTCATGGCTTGAGGATACTTTCTAGATACAGGAAAATAACTTAGAAGAACAAACTAAGATAAAAACTCAGTGGTCCTTACACATTTTGTAAGAGAAAAATGCTGCTGGAAAATCATACTAGTATTGAAATGGAAAAACCCATGTGGGAGATAAACAAAACAAAGCAAACAAATTTAAAAAAGTAAACAAGCAAATAAAAATGAACAAGGAAATCTCCACACAATATTTTATTGCTAGAGTAAGTATTTTGCTTAAGAAAAAACTGTTTCTGCAAAGCCTGGATTTCAAAACTGTTAGATGACTCAGTTGATATGAACCTGTTTAGAACTAGCAAGGATCTGAAGGAGCATAAGAATTTCAGGGAAGCTGATCTAATTGTTTATTCTCTTACTAATGCTTGAACATGAGTGTAGAATACCATATTTGTGCAAAGGTCACTAATATACATGAAGTGAGCTTTCTGGAGAGATAACTTCTTATCACATTAATGAGTTACATTTATCCCCATTTTATAGTTATCACTTCTATGAAAACACATTATTTAAATAATGAAAACCTCGATCTGACTTTGAGCAAATTTAGCTTCTGAGTCTGAGAGACTTGTTACGTTGCTTCACTGAACCTGGTATAAACAATATGAGAATCAGTGTTTTTGCCTCTAAAGGTGCACTCACAATTTGTGCTATTCTTTGCTTTTATCCTATGCTTTAAATTTTCATTTGGCATTTTGTGAAATTTTAGATCTCACAGTCTGGGCACCCCACTGGGTTCCAACCTCCCTCCCAGTCTCTCCTTGGGTAATATGGGAGAGTGATATGATAGTAATGAAGCAACTTGTGTTGTTTTTTAGGCAGTTTCCAGTCTAATGAAACTCCCTTTTAAGTGGCTTCCTTTATGTTCACTAACAGGTGTTATAGATCACTCGCTTGTCAGTCTTGTCCAGAAAACCATACTTTCTACAAAATAAAGTATGTAAATAATGAACACTGAATTTTATTTTATGTTGTAAAGTCAGAATAAAATATGAAGACAAAAACACATATCTTAATTTGTAATAGTTAGCCCACAGTTTAAAATTTGTCAATATTCTCTTGTTTATGTTTATACATTTGGGACAATTAAGTACTGAAAACTATTAAAATAAAATTATTTCCTTTTTTTTTTTTTTTTTTTTAATGTATATTTAGAAGCAGGCATGGTGTTGAGAGAGTGACAAGACAACTCACCTTATACAGGCAGAGGCAATTATCCCCTGTGGATTAAAGATGAAATCACTGAGCTACAAGCAGCTGGTGATGCATAACTGTCATTATAATTCCAGACTGTTGTATCATTTCCCCTGGTTTTATTTAGCAGTTTTAAAGGCAGGATAAGATATTTTTACAGCAAGGAATTTAGTGAACATGTGGAAATTAAGAAAAAAAAAAAATAAAAGAAAGTGTAATATAATTTTAAACCGCATGACGGTTAAGCACCACCAGCTGTTTATAGTTCAGTGATTGAGAATATAATTGACAAGAAATAATTACTACCTCCCCAAACAGGGTGAGGAGTGCTTTTTGCTGTGATAAGGTTGGAGAACGGCCATAAGAGGAAGAACCCAAATGTTTGACAGAAATAATTTTGACTTTTTCTTCTGTTTAATAGCTTTAACATTTGAAACTAAATTCTGTTCTGGACTGTATCCATATATCTCCGCTAGTGTCAGTGGGTTTGCCTCTGTGTAATGGAATTTGGAAAAACCGAACTGACTTTGCATACATAATTGAAGCAGTCACAATGTATTTGCATGAAGTTCCAGTATAGCAATCAAATACCTTATGCAGTTGTTGTGGATCAAGTGAGACCTTTAGACAAGCCCTGCCTTAGGCCCAGATTTGGGCAGCAGCTCTACTTAGGTGACATGCACCTAAACAGCTCTGGCTCTCAAGTTCTCAAGAATGGCTGATCAGGTCTGTTATAAAATGAGTTATTTATCGAATAGACAGGAGATTAACTGACAAAAGGCCTTAAACAGAGTTACTTACTACACAGTATAAAACAAAAGAACCACTAGTAGATTACATAAAATAGTGCACAACATAAAAATACCTATATTATAGCTAGCACAGAAATAGTATAGATTAGAAGTCAATGTAACTTGCCACTGAATTGATGATGGTGTACACAGAGTCCTTTCACTCAACCTCTGGAAGAGTAGACTCGAATGTCAGTGTCCCGACTTTGGGGAGAAGATTCCACACATTCCAGGAAATGTGCAGAAGATTTCTGCTTTGTGAAAGTTTGGTGTAGCTTTTACAGTTTGTAAAGTGAAGTGTCTGTCAGTTGGAAATTCCATCTTATCTTCCCACATCTGCTTCCACAGCAAGATGTTTACTGTCAGCTGAAGGCATCAATCCCATGGTGCCGAAATAACTCACTAAAAGGCAAACTGTCCTTCACCAAGGCTTGTGTGGGGCTTATGTTAGAGCAAGATGCCCTGAGTTACTGCATCAGCTAACAAACAACAGATAAGCTTTCCTGTGACAGGGGCAGAAGTCCTGCTTCAGCTGTAACTGTGTTTAAATCAGAGAGATTCTGCATAAGTCAATACAAAGACAGAAGGATCTATGACATTGTGTGATAAACTATTTTCCCTTTCTTTAACTGAAAAGTTTCTGGTTGATACTTGATGACAAATTTTTCAAAAAAGTTAGACTGTCATGAAAGGAAAATACCACTGAATCATCTGACAGCACAATTTGAATAGCCATGGAACTAAGGTCCTAAGAACATTTAAATATTTGGCTGGATATGTCACTTGGGCATGACATGAAAACTGAAGTGAAAATATTCCCTTGACAGTAAGGAAAAATACCTTAAAAGTAATTTGGGATACTTGTAGAAAAATAGCCTATGGCATAAGGACCATGACCCAGTAGTGCAAAACCTACATAACAACATTTCATACTCTTCTTGTGTTTGTCTGCCTTGCCTTTGAAAAATCGTACAGTGAGTGGAAGGTAGAAAAATACTAAATTCTTACAAGTTTCATAGAAGTATATGGTCAGGTGAGGAGAAAAAACTCTAGAGAGATGTTTTTATAGTTTTCAGAGATTCCACTTGATAGGCATCACTGTATGATAGAGGGTCTAGTTTCAATCTGATTGATTTTCAAATTATTATTCCCTTATTTAATCCTATTGCAGAGTAATAATCCCCCTGTTGCCCGGTGTGTGTAGGTGAGCACATTATGTATTATATACTACTGATTCTTCATTGATTATTTCGACAGTGTTTGTATCAGTCAGCTCTTAGTCGTTTTTTTGTAAACCTTTTCCTCCACAACTGGATCACTGAAGTTGCCCTTCTAGAAGCAAGTTTTCTTGTCCCACAGGCTTTTTCTCCCATTTGTTTTTGATGCATTCAAAACTGTGCCACGTAGTGCAATATTTGGTCTTCAATATTCAGTGTGTAGCCTCTTACTCCTCCACATAGTACTGGAACCTCAGACCATTTTACCATCAGTCAACTTCATATCTTTTTTGACATTAGTGCATTCCAGTTATTTGCGTCCCATTGAGTAAGTGCCCTGGATTTTTTCTTCTCTCTCCTTGCTTTATAACATTTCTCAGACAGATTTTTGTCAAGTTCAAAAACATGTTCTTACATTTAGAACTGGAATGCAGAATAGCTAAATAGTCTGAAACCCTGAAAAACAGCTAGAATGAGCAACTCGTAGCAGTGTTTTTCACAGTAAAGGTAAAAGTCTACCTCTGCCTTTGCTAGGAAATGTGCTTCCTTGGGGATTGTAAGAGAAATGAGATTAATAATTTCTTCAGGACACAGCAGGGATTTCAGCTCCAAGGGTAGCATGCATAGCTCTGAGTTTATACAGTACCATATATGTAAATGCACTATATGCAACAACCTTAAACCATATATATAACAGTACATATGAAAAAATAAATCCCTATTAGAATAAAAACTGGCACAAAGGCATCCTTCTGAGGAAAATATGAAAGAACAACACATACAAGATGCTAGTCATGCCATTTTATTCACTAATAACAACCATTTAGAGAACAGTATAGAACGTATAAAAACTCTTCATGGTTATCATAATATTCCTTGTAATTTTCATAACTATCTCACCTTTTCTAAGCTTCAGGCCACAAGAAAAATTCGAAATAAGAGATCAGTGACCTAATGGTCACTTGCTGCTGGTTTAATCACTAAAGGATTATTAACAAAAGCACTGTGATAAAAAGTAATAAAGTAAAACCATCAACTCTCAGTTATATAAACAGTTATATCATCAGTGATAAACATATTATGATAGTATATACTGATATTATATAATATATCAAAATAAAATTTTTCAGTTAGATCCCTAGCTGAATCTAAGAGGTCCTTGATATAGCTGAGGAGAGATGATAAATACAGCTCTGGGGTGAAATTCAAAGCTCCATTCCACAGACTGCTTGGCTTTTGATCTGTAAAGAATAGCGTAGACTGAGCTGTTGTGGTCAACACAAACTGATAGATTAATTAGCAGAAGGAGATCTGGTCTTCCGCATAAAGCATGATATTCAATCAAGAAACAAAGACAAATATGGTTCAAGTCCATCTTCAAGCTGTAGCAATTAAAATACAATTCTTTTGCTCTCCAGGAAAGTGTTCTACTGACTTAATTGCTACCTACAAGGAAATTCCCCTCTCTGTAGGGGATTTCAGAATTTTCTATGCTGTGTGTCTGAGGTGACTGGAAGCATAAGACACTTTGTTCTCACCCAGGAAACCTGAGTTCAGAGACAGGTGAAAGTGTAAATTCCTTTTCTGTGTGCTTAGTGTTTTTATTCACCTACTCCTGCTTACTAGATGAGACCTTGGACAGATACCACAGACTGAGGTAGCTTTTTGGTCATCTTTCAAAGATGTTTTTTCAAATCATGGCTAAAATCTATTATTGCTGACTTGTAAAAATGCAGTTGTAATGTTTTACACTTAATTTCTTAATTCATTATATATTTTTGGTAAGCTGTGGCTGCAACTAGGATACTGTGCAGTTACACACAAATAAAATTTCTAAAAAGCAATAGCATTGAAAAAATTTTACTCTTATCCTTGTAAGACATTTCTATTATTAGGGAAAATGTGATTTGATCTATATTTGCATTTCTGGGTTACTCGATAGCATTTGTGATTTTAAAATGTTGATTTTTTTTCCTTCCAGAATACATTTATAAAGAACAAGTAACTCTTCTGGCTTCCTTTTGCTTTCTAGCTGACAAGACTGCAAGGTCATACACTGATACATCATGTTAGCTGTCACATCCTTACTTTGTTACCTTAAAGAAGAAGCTGGTGGATGGTGATTCTGTCCCAGTTGCAAGATGTTGATGCTTCTTTAAGACATTTTCTACATTATTCTTTTGGGAAATCATTCCTTTTATGCTTGGAAAGTATGGTTCACTGCAAAATGTAGCATGAAATCAAAGTACATATCAAAATGAAGACAACCTACTGAGATTTATTAAATATACTTTTTCCACAAGACATCTTTTTGAGGTTTTGTCATCCTTTCCCATTTGCATTATAAAAAAACATCAAGTACACACCATTATAAGTAAAACCTTTAAAAGGTAATCAGATGGGTATTTCAGAAGTTACCATTTTAATTTTTATTCAGAAAACATAATAAAAGTGCACTGGGGAGGAACACTGAAGCTGAAGCAAATAAAAAGGGGAAGAAAACCCAGAAAACATAATAATTTTGTTGTCTCCTAAGTCAGAATAAATTTCACAAAAAGGTATACTCTGATTTACAGTTCTTTGAACTCAAAACCAGAATCCTCTGAATTGTGCTAGGGTAACACAGAAAAGAATCAAACTGGCTAACTTACTTTGCCAGCCATAAGAAAAATATAAGATGGAAGAGGTGCAAAACAAGCTGATGCTGCTGATTCTCTACATTTCCTACCTTTGCTCAGATTTCTGAGATTTCTGTTTACCCATTTCTCCAACCTTTTGAGGTCACTCTGGTCTAGCTGGCAGCACAGCCATCCCGTATATCAAACTCCAGTTTTGTCATGTCTTCAAACTCGCTGAGGGTGCATCCCTTATACCCCATTGTTAGAGTCATTAATGAAGACGTAAAAAAAGGACTGGGCTCCATATGGACTCCTGGGGTACACCACCAGCGATGGATGTCATGTTTCTGCTGATCAGCACCCTCTGAATCAGGCAGCTCAGCCAGTTTTCAATCCACCTCGTCTCTTCACTCACAGTTTTAGCACTGTGATGACATGATACACTTTGACACATCTTGTTCTGTTACCAGTGCTAGTTTGTCTCTCTTCGTGATGCCGCGCTAAAGTCTAATCTTATGACTGCCAACAACCTGCAAGCAGGAAATGCTGTGTTGCAGGCAATCAGCAAAACTACCCAAATATATTCAGCAGCATGCATCCGGGGTTCTAAACATGCCTGCAGAGACCAGGAAATAAGCAGTGAGGCCGAGACAATATATTGATTTATGGTGAAAATTCGTGGTGGAAATATCAAATACCATCCCCATTTTAACCTGAAATGAGGAATCAGAAAATGCTAAAGAGATGACAGCTCAAGTTTTGAGGCAAGAATATAATCAGATGTCAGTAAAATTTCAGAGAATAATAAATTCCATAATATTCAGCTCACAGAACTGAGTGGAGTAGAATAAGAATCTGTGCCTCAGAAAGAGTTTGGAACAGAGGACAAGAAAGATCAGGAGTCAGACAGGCAAACAGAAGAAAAAAAGTAAAATTGAGAGCCTGTCTAGTGAGAAGTGACTGAATTTTAGGCTGTCTAGAATTCAGCTATCTATCATATTTTAATATGAATGTATTTCTCAATTTTATAGCTATTGAAAAATTCTGTCAGTTATCTTTTATGAAAGCATGGCAAAAGCTTTAATGCAATCCCCATATCATTAGTTAATAAGACTAGCCCTTTGCTAAGAAAGAGGGTTGATTGAATTCCTACATCTCTGGGTAGATGTAGGAGCCTGGGCAGTAAGGAGTTAATGCATTGCTAAACCTCACACATTGATGACCGTTCAAGTGGGAAGCTAGAGCAGGATCTGCTGGGAAAGGAGGGCTGCACGAAGGTATAAGAGCAACTTTACGAAACCAGTTTTCCAGTTCAGTTCCATGGTGACCACCCAACAGACAGCACAAGGGCAGAAGTGGGGTCAAGGAGCGGTCAAGACCAATGGAGGGGGATCAAGACCACCAAAAGACCCTCAAAGCACCCCAAACCATTTACAGGAAGGTCCAGAAGACTGGAGTGAACATGCTCACTTATTTACATGACAAGCAAGAAACCTAATCCCAGAGCGGGGAAAATTTACCTATAAGAAGGTACCCACACAGAGCCTGAGTGGCACCACCAGGACCTTGGACACCCTATTGGCTGGACCCAGGCTGGACCCAGAACTGGTGATCCTGTTTCTTCTCCTATCTCATCTTCCTTTCATTTTCTCTTTCTTCCCTCTTTCTTTTTATTCTTTTATTTTTATTATTATAGGGGCAAAACGTATACAATTTCCATGCCCAGTTTGCAGTTTGCTAAATAATTTTATGAGCATTTTTCCAGACCCTTTTGGCTTTTGTCATTCTTTTTTCAACCGAGCACATCTACAAATCTTGAGTGCTCCCTTCCGTGTAGAAGTAAGTAAGTACATATTTAGTAAATTAATAGTAACAAAGAGCTACCATCTACTGAAAGGAAGGTAATAACCCGTGTACCAGCAGTGCACTTTCCTGTAATATATATATTCTGTACCTGTATGGCCACTTTAAATTGCTAAACCTCTCCGGGTTTTATAATGTCGGTACCCTTCCACCTTTTCATAAATAACCTCTAAAGCTGCAAAGCAGATCAGTTACCATCTAAGTATGTCCTATGTTGTTTGCTCAAAGTGCCAAATTACTTGCAATGTATGCAGGAGAAGTTTCTGGAGAAGCTAATAGCGCTGAATTCAAATGTCAAACTAAAGAAGTGAAAATTTGCATCTGTCACCAGTCAAACTTCCAGCACACGAATCTGCCTTTGGATGATGGACAAACTGTTACAGCAGACTCCATGACATGTAAAGGCATGCCAAAAATCACTGTGACAGAACTCTTCAAATACTCCTGCTCTCAATATTCTGAATCAAACAACTTTTGTCCTTGATCTTAGACTTTTCCTTGCACAATTGACTAGTGATGGTTGCATCACTTTTCTACTACTGTCAAAGTTTTATTTTTTTAAAACAGTCAATATTTTCATGTACTTGAGAGTCTTTCATGTTTTGTTGATGGATATAGAATATCTAAAATATGTTCTAAAATGGCAGAAGTCTGGTTGATTGCTCCAGTCTAGGATGGCACAGACATGTGAAGTGAATGAATACTGACAAACTATATCCTTAGACCAGTACTGTAAATGGAAGAAGTAAGTGTATCTGACACTTAGAAAAAAAAAAAAATAAAAAAGAAGAGAGAGACAACTTTTGTGGCTACAGGCTGAGAACATGATAAAAAGATCAAGAAATAACACTCTGAATATTAGACTTAAAAATTAAAGTACGTGGTGAAGAATACTTGATCATCTCTATTACCTGGACTCAAAACTGTAATAATGAATTTACAAAAAATGCAACCATTTTGTACGTTGGCCTGTGTTCCATTATTAGCATGGACTGCATATATGTAGAAATATTGTAAAATTTCATTTCCAAAAAAATGGGAGGAGGAATGCCTACTAGATATCAAAAAAGTAGCCACAGAAATAGAATTAAAAGGACCTTATAAGTTTACTTTACTGAAGAACTTCAAAGAAACAGGAAAAAAGCAAAAATCAAACAAAAAAAAGTAACGTTTCATTTTTCCAAGGAAAAATGCTGCATAGTAAAATGGAATAATTAGCTAGAGTTGTCTATTTGAAGTCTGAATGTAAATCAGCATTGCTGTACACACACAGTGTAATAACTAAAGGTTTATGGCACCAACTGACTTGGTACTTTCTCATAAATTATATCCTGCATTCATTATGTCTCTGTAAAACTGTCATAAAAGGTGTGTGCCATTCATGTTTTGCAGCTTTCTTGCAAAACCATTAAGGTTACAATTGAAAAAAATTCTCATTATGTCTAAGATGCAATATGTTGGCAAATGCCTTACATTTAAATATGTTAATTAAAGCTGGCTATTTTTTTATGGAAGACATTTTATTAAGTTTGAAATGTTGGAATAATGAGAGGCGTGCAGAAAATAATTTTGCAAACAATGAAATCATAAGTATTCAAGAGTTAATTTAAATTAAGAGGGTTCATTCTTTCTCTATATACCCACAGTTTTGAAACGGAAGTCAATGGGCATCAAGGAGGGCGAAAAAGTTTTTATGAAACTTTGGTACAGAACTTGACTTAAAGTATTTTGATTTTTTAAATTTATAGATATAGCAAAAAATGTAAACATAACTGAAAAAGGACTTAGCCTTGCACGGTTAGTACAACAAAGCAACTCAAAGATGTTATTTTCATTCTTGATATCTTCTGGATTTTGTGGGAAAAAAACATCCTAAGCTTTTCCTGTAGTTTTCTGCATACAGGAGTGATATGGAGTCAGGTTTTTCTCATATTTTAATCGGTTTTAATTTAGCATAGTTGTGCTCAGTATCATTATATATACTTTGTATTTTATTACGCAATAAGATGAAAACATTCCGTACAGCTATTATGCAATCTTATTTTAAACATTGACATGTAAGTTCAATTGGAAAGACGGGAAGTTTTAAAAGTTTTTTCTTAAGTTTCTTTGCTCCAGTTCTTCTTCCACTAATCTATAGGGATTTTATAAACACAGGGCAAGTCTTCTTGGGTTTGTTTTTTTTAGTACGTTGTCATCTGTGTTACTAATGCATCCCATAAATCCTCTCTATGCACCAAGAGTTACCTTTCTAAAAGTGAAAGTGTGTTACACATAGATACAACAATACATATATTGCTTTTCTTTACTATAAAAACATAAAATCAAACCTGTTCTATGACTTGCATTGTCAGAAAAGCAAAGCAAACACCAATATATTTATCACCAAAAAACTACAGGGGGAAAAAAAAACCAAAAAAACCCAAACCAAAAAAAACCCACAAAAACAAATGACCAACCAACCAACCAACCAATAAGAAGGTAGTTTCAGTTTCCTTACTTGAAATTGTGCCTGTTAGGAATTTGTTATACCATTTGGAAAATTTAGACTCTTTTAAAAAGATTTTTACAATTCCAGTGATGCAGTCACAATAATGGAACAACCACAATTTTGGTCTTGTTAATCTACTTATGAAGTCATTAGACATGAAGGCAAGGAAGGATAACAGATATGTTGCCAGTTTTTCATAATAATATGAGATTAAAAAAATTAAGATTGAATTAAGAATTCAACCTAACATTCAGCACACCTCACTTCTTTTCAGAAATCATAAATCTATACAGAAATAACTTGTAATTAGAAATATACACCATTCCAAAATAAATGCTTGTATGAAAAAACTATGCTTAGTGGCATTTGATACCACTTGGAATTATGAAAATGCCTCGGAAATCTACAAAGTGAAAATTAGATCTATTAGTCTAGCATTTAAATAATATTATCTATTACCTATTCCTATATATTATCTATTATTATATCATCTATTCCTCTTACTAGGTGCGAGTAAACAAATCTGTAAGTGTAATGAAATTAAAATAATTTGTATCTTATTGCATGATCCTACATATGGACTTCTTACCTGACTGTTCATTTCATTACCTGGATACTACAGTAAAAGTAAAAAAAGGAGGGAAGTACACCTTAATTTCCTCCACAGTTCTGTAAAACTCGAATCAGTTTTCATGTTTAGGCAACATGATTCAAATGCTTAAACGTAATAGCTGTTTGTTTGATTTCCTAAGTATTTTTTAAAAAATCATATTTTAACTAAAATCCCAAATGATACAGCCAACACCTCTTTTTTTGGTTTGGTCTGCTTTTCATCACATGCAGGTCAAAAATATTGCTAAGAGCAGATCACTCCTAGTTTGTCAGGGAAAAATTTTGAGAAAGCCCCTGACCTTCACTTAAATATGAAATTGGAAAAGAGGGCATTCAAAATACCATAAAAAAACCCCCAAAAAACCCAGAACTCCTATTTCTACCTACAGCAATCTAAAATACTGCTTAACATCAAAAATGAGTATATGGATGCATCCAATGTTTTGCTTGGTTGCTGACTTCAAAACACTTACATATGCTCAAGTGTTTGGGGACTTCACTATTACAGAGATTGATATGATAGAAAGAAAAAACAAAGAAAAACTTTTATGATTTCTCTTTATACCGTGGAGTTTCTGGCAAGACATATAATTTTTTTTTTTCCAAGCCCACATTTTTTTTTGTCTCTATATCTTTTTCTTTCTTCTGTCACTGTTAAAATAATCAAACTACAACAAAGATAGCAGGCTAAAAATTGCAGTGTCTGTCTCGTAGTATCTTGCAGTATCCCCACAGTTCATGCAATTAGGATTTTTTTCAGAGCATGTTCAGAGTCTGGCCCATGATAGACAATATCAATTTGCAATAAATGCCTGGAAAACCTGGAATGTTCTTGTGATTTGAGCATAAAAAATTACTTTGCCACATGTGTTATTTGTCTGACCCTCTTTCTAGTGTGTCATATTTATATATGCCAGAAAAAAATTTAAGTCAGACATATTTCGTCATGGGTCTCATTGTAAGGCCCTGCAAAATATGTGCTTAGAAATTATATGTCATTTATATTCTCTATATATAGTGCTGTATATATTTGTCACAGAACACTATCTTCATTTTCAATATTTATTCAAGCAACAGGAAAACAGTCTTTGAAGTGAATTGAAATCCATCACAGATTTTCCTGAGCTGCTAACTTATATTCTTTAGAAAAATGCTTACTCAAGCCATCTAGGGAACACTGCAGAAACAAGTATTAAGACTAGGTGTTTTCTTTGCATAGTAAATGCCATGATACCAGTAAATATCTATAATTTCCAAATAGAATTAAAAACAAAATATATAATTAATTTCTGCTGGTAGAAATTAATTTTGAATTAGACTTTTTTCTTCTGGCCTGTAATATTAAATAATCAGTTCTTAATAGAAAAAAGGCTCTCTTTCGTCATCCTTTGAACTTTGTTTGAGACTGGCATATTTCTGCAAAACACTCTCAATCGTTCAACATTTTCAGACAGGAAAATAATCTCCCAAAAAGTCTCTGGCAAACTCTAGAATTCAGTGATTTATTGTCTGTCTAGACCAGACAAGCTTTTTAAAGAACGGATTAAAACTACACTCAGACGTGATGAACATTTAAGGAGCTAGCTCTTGTGGAAAGAGGGGGTTTTCTTCTGCTTAGTCATCTAAATTCTCTGTGGCACTCTTAAAGTATTAGGATTTTTATTTCCCATCATGATACCTTGACATATATTTCTTTCCTGAAATATAAAAAATGTACTGCAAATCAGCTCAGGAAATTGCAAGCAAATAATGCTGAGAATAGGAATAGGAATTGTTTAGTTCACTGAGGCACCCATTCCCCAAAGACAGTTATTTTAAAATTAGTTTTAATTATTCATTCTAAAGCAGGCATCCAGTTCCTGAGTGTAGCCATAAAATATTCAAAACTTGGTATGAGGAATGACAAATGAAAGTCTTGTACTGTACTTTAAAAGTGCATATCTAACTTCAGAGTTGTTACTGAAATTATTCCTCACTAGTCATTCTAAGGTATAAGAAATTATATACATCAGCTATACTGGAATTATAAGAGGAGCCTTAAGTCTTAACTATTTAAATATGAAGTTGCTAATCCATTTTCTTTGTGAAAGAAGTAGAGGCACAGAAGGGACTAAGTACGTGTCATTCTGAGCATATGCAACATTTTTATCTCTAGATCAGATCCCTACAACTTCTAAGATTTCTGATCTTATTTTCGCCTGTCTCTGAGACTTTCATAAGTTTATCACACTCTGCTAGTGCCATAGCTCTTGTCTGATGGTGCATGGATTGCAATCATGCAGTCCTATTGTCCAACAATAATTTTGCATTTCTGAGCATTGAAAGGTGTTGGGTTCTGCAATCCAAATAAGTACCTGTTTAGAACATGGGACATAACATATGGTTTCACAGATCTCTTGTTCCTGCTTTCTGTCCCATCACAAAACATTTATTTTAATGATTTCTGATTTAAGCACAGTAACTAAACACACTTTTCATCTTAAATTTTTTGAACATATGAAACACGAAAAAACCAATACATCGAGACAGTCCTTGCCACCAGTATTGAGAACAATTTGATTAAAAGATACAGGATGTTTCATTTTCTCTGAGAGCAAACATTTTAACTCTGAGTTAACATGAAATTGGATATCTTCAGTCTGGGTTGATGCCGATAAACGTGGAAGAATAGAGAAACACTAATGTTACAAGTTCAGCCATTCCTCTTTTTCTTTGCTTCCAGAGATGCATAGACTACTAAACTAGAGTGATCACTGTAATTCATATGCTCCAAGAAAAGTCCAAAGAAACACTTATGTAAGTAGTATGTTGCTATTTAAAATATTTTATATATGTCTATACATATACATACATAAAGCGCTGGTAGCAAGGATTTACTAAACCAAATCAGCTGCCTCTGCACGTGTGGTGCAGATAAAAACAATTTAGTGGAAACAGCAAGATAAGAAAATGAACAGTGATTCACATGCAAAACGAGTACCACAGAGCAGCCCTGCTACCCTGACTGGAAGAGACTCCTTTCCCTCTGCCCCTGGAAGCCATGAGAGGTGTTACAGACTGTCATCCAGGTCCTAGATATGCCATCTTCTGGTTACTGCAAAAAATTAACTCTGTCCTGGCTGGAACCAGGACACTTGGGAAAAAAAAAAAAATTAGTTATAGCAAGAAGATTAATTTGATTAAAAGTCTTCATAGCTTTATTTATATCCAGGACCTTCTCATCTTTCAAATCTTCAGCTCTGCAATAAGTACACTGCAAACATTCTGGAACCTTTTTACTCGAACAAGTCTTTTTATTCTCCTCATACAGTATCCATTGGGTACGATGGGTAGATTTCCTCATGTACGTCTATGAATATGCCTGTGTCTGTTCTGGACTGCTCAAACCCATGCAGTGGTCAGTTGTCCACGTGTCAGCCATTCATTCTATAAGAGATTTGGGATCATCTTGAGATGCCTCTCACTCTAACAGAGAATGAGAAAAAATTTGCAGAGAAAATTTGCATAATTGTCATAGACTAAAAATAGCCAAATTTGGTAAGATGGATCCAATATTTGAAGAAAGCTAACTATTACATTCAAACTCAATGTCAAAACTCTCATCAGTGCAGCTTCAACTATTTGCAGCCATTCAGCCTCTGCCTAAATGCATTTCTCTAGTAATGTCTATACTGTTATCAGACCAAGCCTATATCCATTCAAATCCTCGGGGTTTTAAGAGATTCTAGACTGCCTGTAACTCTAGACCGTTACAGAATATTGATACTTGAAAATCACAGTCTGAAATTCTCCATTCAGTGTTAATCTTCCTTAGGATTAGGCTCTTCCCTCTGTAGAACTTTTGGCCCAATATCAATTCAGTAAGACATTTCTGTACTTTTCACAGAACTGTAGAAAAATCTACACTGGAAGTGACCTCTGGAGGTCAGCTAGTCAGCACTCTACTCCAAACAAGCCATTTAAATCAATCAGCTCATAAATAAGCATCCACAGCCTCCATTTAGTGTGGCTCTGACTCAAACTGTAATACTTTCAAAAGAAATCAAAGCTAAACAAAGCCTTCGGAATTTATACAATTTACATTTATTACAAATGCCTTCTGCATGTCAGGAAGGCCAAGTTTCAGCAAGTTTCAGTCCTTACAAGACAAAGTGTTCCAACCTTCTCCTGACAGCTAAACCGTGTCTTTCTTGTGGCCTTCTTTGTTGAAAAGGCTGCCATGGAAGTCAGTCTGCCACCCTGTCCTACACATCTGCTACCCATTCTTGTATGAAGTTATTCATTGTCCTGCTGTGCCCAGTCCTGGAGGTGGTCAGCAGCTGCTTGTCACAGAGGCATTAGGAGTCAGTGCTTTCCTAAACACTAACTACATTTTCCCAACAGAAGAGGAATATTCTGTTTTGATGACTCCTGGATGACTATTCATTTTACCAGACGTCACCTGTTCTTAGTACAAAGTGCAGATCCTAATCTGTACTGAAGGTTCTGTCATAAACGAAACTTCATAAAACTAAAAGGAATCTACAGGCCTACATATACCCCAGACTATCATGATTTTATTTTCCTTTTGGTAATCCAACACAAATTTTGGAAAGTTTTAGGCAATCACACAAATCAGATCTTTTCAGCACATTCTATGGATTAACAACAGAATTTCAAAACAGAAGAAAATGTCCTCTTGGAAATTTGATTTTTAAATTTTGCTTTAAAGATTCATTTTGTTAAGTAATTTGTGACATAGCACTTTTCAGAACATAGAAATGCACTACTCTGACACCTGCTTTCTGCAGAAAGTTTCTGGATTAAACTATTTGTATAAATGTAAAATTTTCATACTTTAGAGATAAAAATTACTTTTAAGGTAGAAAACTTCAGCAGCAACAACACAACACGAAGAAAAGTCCTAAGGGAACAAAATAGAGAAGTATAAATCACCGTAGTTACCAATTATTGTGGAAGTGTAATTATTTCTAACAGAACAGAATCTGATGTCTTTTGCCTAAAAGCAGAAGTCTAAGAAGGGGAGATTTGATGCATTTCAGAAAGAATCAGAGATCATTTTTAAATGCCTGATTTGCTGAGTTAAAAACATCACATTTTGCACATTTTACAAGTAAAATACTTGAAGAATCTCAGAGGTATATAAAAATATGGAAAGTTACGTTTTCTACTTAGTTATCTAGTCAGTCTTTGTGTAGATACCCATGGCACTATTTTAAGAGTAGAAATTTGGTATGGACTTCAAATTGCTGACCTGCATCTGCTCAAGACCAAGACTTTTTAACTAAAAATGCCTAGAAAAAAACATGAATTATGAAAAGGATATAATTTAAAAATTATTCCTGCTCAAGAGTCTACTACAACAGAAGTGAGTCAGAGACCAGTGTTCTGATTCAAGCTACTTTACAAGAGCTATTAAGTTTACTGCTGAGACTATAGCAAACCTGATCAGGTTTTACTGGAAAAGTTTTCCCAGTAGGGTGTTCATCTATTCATTAATCAACCTTTATGTGGATATAGGTAAGTCACTGGTGGACATGCAGTGAGTAAGTTTTTGATCAAGTGCGTTATTGATTTCACCATCACGTTTTAACTATACACAACTCAAAACTACCGATATTACTTCAGCTTTTCTTTTGTCATTCAGTTATCTCACTAGAATTCAGATGATCGTGTATTTTGTACAAGAGAAAGATTATAAAATATCAATAATCTTGTATATTTTCCTTTTTATTATTTTCTTTTTCTTTTTTTTTTAATCTGTTTCCAGAGAAGAATGTTTTTCTAAGAAAAGGATTATGGTAGGAAAATTAAAAAGTGAAAAGAATATATTATTAAGTTTAAATTCTCCTGATATGTGGAATTATAATGTACACATTTCAATGTAAATAATTATATTCACCTGAAAACATGCTGATACATTTCTATATTTAAAGGAGTCACTCTAAATCTTTCTTGAAAATAATATTTTACACTAGATTTTTATTTGTTGGGATGTCAAAATTTCTTTGCTTTGTTCCCCTCTGGTCTCTTGTGATGCTCTTTTTCCAGCTTACAGTTCAATTTTACATCAGGACATTTTTCACAAAAGCAAAGTTCTGTGTCATCTTTTGAGACTTCATATTTGACTTCATTGGCAATACAGTGAATTGTCCAAACTGTCATACTGTGGCAATGACAAGAGGAATAAAATCTCTTCCTTTCTGACTCTTTCTGAGATGAAACTTCCATCACCTAAGCTCTCTGTGCTATGCAGCACTCGATACGCTGACGCTTTGTCACTCTTATCTGTTTCTTTTCATAGAGAAACCACTGTCCTTGTTAGACATTTGCTTCTTTTGGAACATCATTCTCATGCAAGTATGATTAAAATAAAATAAGTCTCTTTTGTTCCTGTCTGTTTGGGGGAGTGTCTAATAATCTTCATCCCAATTCTGACTATGCAAAGTTGCACGAACGAAGTAGCAAAAACAAGTTTTACCTGTATTAGAGATGTTCTGCTTGCTGACTAACTTACTCTACTCCTTGTTGCTATTGCTGATGCTGAAGAGTATCAGAAGTACTGTCTGTTTATTAAAAAAAATATAAACAAACTCTACTTGTAAATACATGACCCTATTTCTGTATCTAAATTAGTTTCCCCTTTTTTCATCATTAAGGTGCAGATTTTATTCCATATTGAGATACAGATTTATCTAAATCTGAACTAATGCCACTGCTTGTCTTCATAAACTTTCAGGTTTAAGGCTTTTTAACGAGGTGCAAGTATCCATCCCGGTTTCTAGATAAAAGATCCTTGGCAAAATCGCAGAATGCTTGGTTATTTTGCTTCAGGCAGTAACAGTGACAATCTTTAAGCTCAGTTAAAGCTTTGCAGAGTGGAAAGAGAACTTCCAGACAATCTCATTTCCTTGCCTATGCCACAGGCAATAAGAAGTGTAAATGGGGCACTCAGCAAATCATCTGGTGAGCATTTAAACTAATTAAAATGTGATGAAGACTATTTAGAAGATCTCAATTTATAATTTATATTGCAGTAAAAGTGAAAAATATTAAAACTGTTTTTCTAAGAGTAGCTTCACAGGTCTCACAGTGGTAAATTTCCTCTTTGTCTAACAACTATGTTTTTTTTAAATGTTATCTGGGCAGAAATTGAAAATAAATGCTGTGTTAGAGCTGCGTCATCACAGAATACAGATCAAAAGTCTGCTTTGAAGATGTAGATATTTGGAAACCTTGGAATATTTCCTTCATTGAGGAGAAAAAGGTCAGAGGTTGATTAGAACAACTGCTCACTTATATTCCTAAAACACTTCAAACTGGATGAATTACTCTGTCTCGTAATACAAGGACTCTAGGAGACAGTATTGGATAGAACATGATCTACAAGGAAACACATTCAAAGAACGAAAGCTCATAGACATTTCCTTGTCCTTTACACTTTCATTCTTCAATTTCCGACCTTTATAAACCTTTATTTGTCTTTTTTAAGAGAAACCATAATGCTTTCTGGGAAAAAAAAAAAAAAAATTAAAAAAGAAGATATTAATGGTAAATTCACTTAAGTCAGAGTCTTGAAAGCATCGCCCGGTCTGGAAACACTGGGAAATATGCCTGTGAACACTCACAGGATCCATACCCTCTCAGTGTCCCACTTCAAGGAATTTAAAACTGTGTAGTAGTGTAGAGCATGAATGACTGACTACCAGCTAAACCCCACAGGTTTGGGGTGTTTTTAAGATAGTCTAGTTATTTATTTTGCAGAAGAAAGGAAATGTACATTGCGGAAGGAATAGGGAAGGGAAGGAATAGGGAAGGAATAGGGAAGGAATAGGGAATGGAAGGAATAGGGAATGGAAGGAATAGGGAAGGGAAGGGCATGGAAGGGATAGGGAAGGGAAGGGAAGGGAAGGGAAGGGAAGGGAAGGGAAGGGAATTTGTACATCTTGAGTATCTCATGTTTGACTTAACTGCAAAAGAAGCTTGCTCTTCTGTAAGCTTTAGTGCATCCAGTGTTACTGAGAATCAGAGCTGAGATGGCCAGAAAAAGATTTAAAATATTTTTCTCCATCTTTGGATGGATGCTTTGGTTATTTTTTCCTGTTGTCATATGTTCATCTCTCCATATTTGATCAAAGAAAGATGGATCACATTTAAAACGAAAATGCAGTTTTTCCCCCCATTAAGTCAACCATCTGAAGCCAATAAGCCTACTGATATCCTTTCATTTCTGTCACTTTCCTGACTTCTTATTCCCTTGTTTACGTTTTAAACTATCTTGCTTTAGTGAAATTACCTCCCTCCAAAGCTATTTGCTCTCATTTACAATGTTAAATCATATTAATCCTTTTACATACAGCTTCATATCATGCCATTCCAGAAGCCACCTTTCTCAGATTATTCAAGGCCTCTAATTCACCTATTTTCTGAATGTTGTGAATTCAAACTCAAATGGCAGTGAATGTGTTCTGAGTATGGTTGCTTCTTAGCTGTCATGGCATTAATTTCTGTAGAGAAACAGACTAGGCAAGCATGCAATTTTAAATAATTTTGAGATTATTATAAAACACATGATATATTTAAAGTATTGAAGAAATGTTGATTTTCTGCTAGTTGCAAACACCTGTCTTTGGTGAATTTAAATAACTTTAATAGTACTTTTTATTGTAAGTCAAAAATTATTTTTAAAAAATCTGTTCTTAACTTTTGGGCTAATATCAATTTTCTGAGCTCCACTGATTTTTATTATTACCTAAAACATTACTTTTGTCTTTTGTTTGCTATAAATTTATTGCTCCTTCATTTTTCTCCTGGAAAGTAATTCTTTACAATTTATGAACTGAAACGTTGCAAAATTTACGAAGTTATTTTATCACAAATGATTACCAAAAAAAACCCCCGAAAAACTAAAACCAAACCAATGTATTGCTCCAAAGACTGTACTCAAGACCCCAAATTTTGGAAGTACACTTGGTCTTTCATATCTACTTATTAATAAAAACAGTGAACACCAACAGCATTGATTTTCATCACCTCCTCTGTGGTAGTATTACCCTAGACACTAAATTGTGTCTTCTCACAGACTTTTTATCCTCCAGTGAAGGCATTACTTGATTTTCTGAACACAAGAAACCTTTTTGTTTATGTAGGATGGGGTGGGCACAGGGATTCTGCTGATTCATCTCACTCTGTAGTTCCTTCTTGCTTCTCCTTCTGCATCTTTGAACTCTAGGACCATGTATGAGGCATTTAGAATTAGGAAGGTTGTTAGCCTATTAAACTAAATTTCTTTCTTTCTTTCCTTCTCTCTTTCGTTCTTCCTTTCTTTCTTGTATGCCCTGTCCTTCTATCACTACCAATTTACACATGCATTTTTTCCTCACAATGACGCCTTGTACCTTGTAAGGCACAATTAAGTGCCTTAAGATAAGGAAAAAAAGTCATTTCAGTCAACAGTATAACAGTTGAAAGAAACAAGCAGTGGGCTAACAGACTAGTTTGCTCTCTGACCTGGTGAAAGACATAACTGACCTTTGTCCATCTAACTTACAGGACAAGAACATAGGTCTGGTTGATGACAGCACAGGACATTGATTAGAAAGTCCTTCCTATAGCAGTAGCTGTCAGTTATCTAAACACTTAAAGAGCATAATCAGTATTGTATGATTATCAGATGCTATATTCAGTTCTAAGATACTTCAGCATTTAAAAAAAAATCTGTACTGAACAGAAAAAATTGAAGTTGTCTGTCTCAATTATTGTCTCATAAGCTTTAGAAGTTTAGGTTGAAAAGAAGCTCTGGGCATCCAGTGGTCCTACCCTATACCTTGCTCAGAGCAAGAGATAACTTTGAAATTACACTTAATTTCAAAGTCAGATAATATTGTTCAGGATCATATAAAGCAAACTGTTAATATCTCCATGGATAAAGATTACATAAACTCACTGAGCAACTCATTCAAATATTCAATCACTCTTATGCTAAAATTATTATTTTTAGCATCAGATTGGAATTTGCCTTGTTCCAGCTCATAGTCATTGCCTCATGAACTTTCATTGTGAATTTCTAAGGAAAATTTGGATCCATCTTACCTATATCACATGAGAAGGCAGTCAAAGGGTACTTTGTCAGAATTCTAAAGTCTCTTGGGATATGCTCAGGTCTTCCTTGGTGGTATTGTTGGTGTCATATAGACAATAAAGAATATCAGTTTGAAAGACAGATAAATCTTGGCAATGCCTCTGCAAACATTTTTCAGCTGAACTCCTGGCATGCAATAAACCTCCTAAGACAGATGATATGGTTGACAAATGGGTGTCTCACTCCACTGTCTTCCACTGTTTTCAGTGCATAATGACGGGTGGATCAGGCTGAAGCAGCTCTGATTTTCCCTAAGAAAATTGGTTCCTTTTCAGCTGTTTCCAGCAGCCTAGACCTACTTTGTTAATGCACACCTGGAAGTGAAGAAAGAGCCTTCCTCCTCATGCCATTTTTGGGGTCATTCACCCCAAAGAAGCATGTTTGAGTGCAGCCTCTAACTATTCTTTCCTGCATGCAATATGGTTTTCAGGGGTTTTTTTCCTCTCCAAGGCCCACTCCATAGAATCTTTTCATTTTCTGTTTTCTCTTTCTTATGTTACAGTGCCTGCTTGCTTACCATCATTGTTCCATCACCCAATGGCTCAGGGCCTGGGTGAAGGAATATCCATTGTGGAGCTACTTCTGGGACTCCAGCTGGCACTTGGGAGTGAGCACTGTGAAACATCATCACTTTCCCATGGTGATAAGGCAGACCAGAGGTCCCATGACCCCAGAGACCCTATCAACTCTTAGACAGAGCTCACATCCTCTCTTAACCTTACTACCAAATCACTCTCATTGCTGCTGCTGCTCGACGAGGAGTGTTCAGGTACCTCCCATCATGGCTTCTAGGGAGCCCATCTTCCTCCAGTTTGAAAACAGCTGAAATGAGTCAAAGGTATACCACTTCTTCACAGGAAACAACACGGGCATGTCTTCCTTTTCTGCTGTCAACAAATACAAGCTACTATTTCTCAGCTGTTGTTATAGAAACATGCTAGTCAGCTCAATCTTTTGAATTTTTAATCCCTTAAAATTAATAATCTCATTTCTGCTCTGAAGTCAGCAAACTTCATGACTCTGTAAAATAAGTGTATATGCCAACCAGACAATGTGGCTGAAGTCACATCTCAGCTATCCAAATTCCTCCAGAACTAACTGAATGTTAGGTATTCAGAGTTCTCACTCAATTCTTATATTTATCCATTTAAAATAATAATAAATGATTCTTGGCCTATTTCTTGCAGCCTATGCTGCACAATCCCCTCTGCATTTATCTTTTATATTTCCCTTGCACATCAGACAATCATTTCCTCCCTTAAACCCCTCAGAGCATCATGAGTGTGGTAGTAGTTTCCATAAGAATTGCATTTCCCACACATATCTCTAGAGCATTGTCTTTTCATCTATATTAATACTGTATTTTAAAATAACTTAGTTATAGTGTCCTAATTGGGGTGAGAGTTTCTCCTGTGCTGACATTCACAAAGCAGTAATAAAGAAGCAGAACGCAATAAAGCAGTTCTTACCTCTTTAGACTTTTCCCCTGGTTAGACACACTCTTGCTTGGCAACTCTCACGAGTTGGACAATCCTACAGAAAGCAATTGCTTCATGGTTCCTTTGCAAGGCTGCACTGGCTCACTCAGAGCACACAGTGACAAAGATGCTTCACCAGGTATGAACTCCTCCGGACTATGTGAGGAGCAGATTCAAGAAGCATGTGTCATTCCTTTATCTAAAATCATTAATTTTAATAGTCACCAGTTTAGAATGTGGAAACATTGGCAGGAATCCTCACATGTCTCTGCACTGGTGTACTTAATTTAGGACTTCTAAAGAATATTCTAAATTTCAAAGAAATAAGCAGAAATGGATTCATTTTCAAATATACACACATACATGTATACATGTATATATGTATATATACACACGTATATATGTATATATACACACACAGACAATAAGGCCAGACACAAAGTATGCACTCAGTAAGGTATACATCACGTTGATAAATTTAAGCATGTTTTGAAAGTGCTTGTGAAACTTACATTTCAATTCACTCTGTCATAAGTCATCTATACACAGAAAGTCAGATTACTGCACGTTGTCATGTTCTTTCATATCTCCTGTTCAAAGATGTGTTTTAATTATATTTTGCATATTTTTAAAGAAGTCATTATTCTGTGTTCATCATTGTCAGAAGTTATATCAGAAATGATGTTAACGTTTAATGAGTCAACATTTTCTTTACATATCTCCACTAATATATGGGATTTTCTTTGCATTTCAACAGTAATTGTGTTGTTGTCAAGCATTTTTTTAATTATGTCAGAATACAAGGTTGATGTATGTGATGCAAGCTGACAGATGCTACTTGCATCTCAGAAATAAATGTGTTTCAATAGTTTGTTTTGATGAACATGGAAGCAGTCCGCTGTAAAATAGTACGTTGTCACGATTAAGTGCCAAAACAAGTCCTATCCTCAGCATAAGGTTACATTTTAAAAATCAGCAGAGCTACTGGAGGAAACTCTTGTTTCTAAAGGAAAATGTATGATTTTTCGTGGACCATCCTTAAATTTTCCCTGGTTTCCAAAACATCTGAAGAATCCCTTGCAATGTAAAATAATAATAACAATCACAATCACAATAGAAAGTAGAAAGGTGTTATAAGATGTTTCAAATTTCAGAGTTCTTTGTCTTAAAACCAAGCACACAAATAAGTGCAAATCAGTTCTGCTGAAGACTTCACAAAATATTTTGATCTATTTTTTTTCACATATATTTTGTTTTTCCAGTCTTGGTAGACATGAGTGATGTTTTGCATTCTGCCTAAACACAGCAGTGATTGTTTTCTTACCGTTACCTTTACGATCTACCGTATCAATATAATACAGAATTTTGTTATTTTCAGTAGCTGGAAAAGTGTCACCTGTCTGAATTTTTTTTCTACTCAAGGTTGATCAAAGGATAAAGAAAAGCCTCTTTCATCTAGAGTTAGGCACAATAATTTAAACTCGAGGATTTAACTATCTACTTTGTATACAGGGAGTAGGGATAAATAGCTCTGAATACTCCACTGTACAGGATTTTTTAATTGCATTGTGAATGTGTTTTATGTGTTGTTCACTTCCTTTTTATTTTCATAGTAGTTTGCATTAATACCTCGGATATTTGTTGTTCTGGCCATAGTTCCTACAAAATGGTGGGCCTCCTTCCCAGCATTAGGCAGGATGATTCAGCACCCTGGGAGTTCCCAGAATACCAATTATCTGGAACTTCTAAACACTTCGCTTAACACCAATCTGTTACAAGGTGAACATAATTTCATCTACTTTTATAAAACTAGAAATTAAAATTGCAACTCTTTCTGTACTAGACTTTTTTCTAGTTTTATTTTCATTTGTTCATTTAATTCCTTAGTGACATACTGTATTATGTCAAGCAAGTCACATCACCATTTGTTACATCACATTACAATAGTTAATGCATTTTGGCGGGTGTAACCCTTTGGGCCCATCAGTCACTGAATTATGTTCTTTATAAACTTGTTTATCATTCTGTGCATGGTATGCCGCTTCTTGCAATGAATGCAAAATTGCGTGTGGCCAAGAAGTAAGCAC
Source organism: Cnemophilus loriae (assembly GCA_013397755.1). Classification (NCBI taxonomy): domain Eukaryota; kingdom Metazoa; phylum Chordata; class Aves; order Passeriformes; family Corvidae; genus Cnemophilus; species Cnemophilus loriae. Next base: position 68,774 of record VZTF01003813.1, on the reverse strand, counting down.
ACTGAAAAGAGGACAAACAGTAAGTGACTGAAAAACTTTTGGAATAATTGAAGAGGTTTTTCTGAAGGAAAATGCATTTCCACAATAAAATTGTTAAAATTATGATAGCTCCTGTGATTACTGTTTTCTATTATATTTCAAATACTCATTTCAATGACCAAATTATATTTGGAACAAATTAGATTTAATATATTGGTATTGAATATTTCAAGTTAAATTTTTAAATGGGAGCATGGCTTCAGACACAGAGGGAATCAAAGTCATAGCCCTTGCATTCTTCCACTTAGTGTTATAGGTGATGCATAAAAAGAAGCAATCCTTCTTCACAAATGTACTGAGAATACACAGTTGTTTATAAATGATAGCCACCAAGACTGAGATTTTAACTGTCACCTGCTACTCAAAACAGATAATTAAATACTTCCTCAGAATTTTAATGCTCACATGAAAGGTTTTATTATATTTCAGAATTTCTAAGGAACAGGAAGGAAGTTAAAATTACGTTAGCGCTTTAAAGGTGGATGATAGCGATCAGAACCACATTGATAGAATGACTGATAGCAGTGGGCTGACCCCATCCAGCAACTATACACTCACCAACTACTTGCTCACTCTTGCCCAGCAGGATGGTGGAGAGGACTGTAAGGGCAAAAGGAAGAAATCCTTCTGGATCAAGATCCAATTTAATAAGTGAATAGTAAAAAAAGTTTAAAAATTGCTACAAAGGTCATCCCTCACCACTTCCCTCTAGCTGACTGGTTTCCAGCTGGTCCCCAAACACAGACTGCTTTGGGAAAATTACAACCCTGCCTAGTTCTTCAGCTGAGAATCATGTCATATTGCATGGAATATCTCTTTAGTAATTTCAGATCAGCTGTGCTCCTGTCTGTAGCCTCTCCAAATCTTTTCTGTGCTCCCAGCCTATTCATGTGCCTGGGCAGAGTGAGAAATTGCAAAGGTCTTGGTGCTGTGCAAGCACTGTTTAGCAGCAGTGGTGTTATAAGCACAGATCTTTATATCTCCCATTCAAAGATGTGTTTCAGTTATATTTTGTATATAATTAAACATCACCAAACTGGCTTCTATGAAGAAAATTATCTCTATTCCAACCAGCCCCAGTACACTGATACAGCATTCAATCAGTATGAAATAATAAAGCATATTCTCATCAATATGGTCCCATCATCTAAAAAAGTGCCTCAAGAGACAACACACATACTTCTCATAAAAACATCAGGTACCTTTGGTTTGAAGTAGGGGTAACTAAAAAAGGACACTGATAAAGGCCTATATAGAACAAGAAAACAACATATTTTTAATATATCCAGATAAATGCAAAGTCACACAATAGGGAACAACAATATTAATAATGAACAATGAAACCACAGTAGATTAATGTCCCAGAAGTGAGCAAAGAATTTGAGAATTGTACTAGATGGGATTTAAATATTTTTTTTGTATTTAAACAGGTGAAAATGAAGTAAGCAAATATTTTGTATGGTCATTGATGTGGATTCCCACAGTCCAGGAAATAGATGGATTCACTTGAAGAGATTTAAATAAAATATACTGGATGATTAATCAAAGAACTGAAATGTTCATCCTTTTTTACCTGATTGTAGAGAAGGTGTAGGGAAGTTCTAATTGTGGATTACAGCTCCCTACAATGTTCCAGGTAACTGTGTAGCTATAAGAGCTGAACAACTCAACTTGCACCAAATGTCAAATTTGAAGTTTCATGTTGTTAACATCTTGAAATTTTAAGTGAATCTCAATTTTAAAATAATCTACACAGAAATGCAAATAGACATAATTTTAACCAATCCAGATCTGGTTTGGGATTGAACTGCTGACTAAAGAATCTTATAGTAAGATTTGCAAGACTGTAAACAAATATTTGTATTGATTATGACATACTAACACAGACAGAATAACATGAAGACTATGTCAAAATCCTTGTTTGGATTTTTCCAGCCTGGAACCATATACTACGGTACAATATTCTATAAATTTTGCACATAATTGGGAAGCAAATATTTGGCTAGCCCTATGCTCTGCAGTAGAAAATGGCTGTTAAAATTTATATCACATTGTTTTTCTAGATATTGCAATTAACCTTTCCTATTTTTGAAAGTTTTTTGTCCACAGTAAATGGCACAGTGCAGTATGATTGGCTCGGATTGATGCCCTATATCTGTTCTCAATTTGTCAGCTGCAAATATGCATGTAAAGTAATGCATTTTTGTAAAATATGGGTTGGTGGGCAGCTGGCAGCCAGACAAGTTTAACTCACAGCAGTTTGTGTTCTCACCACTGATCTTGTATTAGTTGGGGCCACAAATTTCACCAAGCTAAGCTTTACAATTCAATGTAGCCAAGAGCTTTTAGAAGTAAAGGAAGCGCAAGGTCAAACAGCTTTCAGAGAATTTTTTTTGTTTGTTTTTTGAATGCAACTCTGGATCAGCTGAAAAATTATGAAATTATTCTGCTATTTTGTGTGAAGGTACTGTCTATAAGCAGTCTATAAGAAACTTGTCTATCTGTCCAACTAGGTTTTAAAATGTTTTTAATACAAAAAATTGAACATTTCTCTTGCTATCTCACTTTCCTTTTCTTCTTATATTTACAGTTAAGTATCATTATACAGGTATTTCCAATCATTCTTCCTGACCTCATAGTACAGATTAAAAGTGTGGAAAGGCAAATTCATTATATTTCACTTGAATAAAACTTTGACCAAATTACTTGAAATATAAATCTTCCATATTGATTTGACTTATTTTGATATTCACATAGATTTATGCAAATGAATTGACTGTACAACTATTCTAATGTTAATGTACTAAGTTTTCTCTTTTCACCTTATCTCTTCCACTGATTTTCTAAGAAATGCTCATTAATTTTCAACTGTTCTTCACTCTCTTGGAAGAGTACCTTCCTTTATCATGCTCACGAAGAAATAATATACTACCACATTTGTTTCATTGTCTTTTTAAAGTCAGAGAAGTCACTTCACTTGTTTGTATCTACATCTATAGTCATAATCTGATACCAAAAAAAGAAAAAATGTAGTAGCTGAAGGAGATGGAAAAAAAGTCAATTCAAATAAAATCTAGACATAGACTAGACAAATAGTACAATCAAGTGTAATAAATGAGGAGCTCTAATCGTTACACTATTGAAAATATGGAGATTTCAGTGACTGCTGGACACCTTCTCTAACATAATATCAGAAATGAGATTAAAACTCTTTCAGGTCAATGTTCAAATAACAGCTGTCACCAAAGCAGTTATATCAGATATATCAGTCTAATCCAGTTCTCAGAAATTTATTTAAATGAAGAGAAAAACCAAGCTGTAATTTGAAATCAGTGCAAAGATGTCTTTTCAACAGAGAATCTCACGAAAAAGATTTCTTCCTCTAATAATCTCATTTAGTACTAATAGCCTTCTAAAAATTTTAGAACAGAAACATCCACTCTTTTGCAGGTTTCATTTTAAATACTTATTCTAAAACTAAAAAATAAACCCAAATATTTTTTTTACTATTTTGAAAATATGACCTACTCTACTACAACTTTAACTCAGGTGTGATAAAAGTTGTAGTCAAAACCTGGGGTTACCTGTACTGACTGTAGACATGTAATCTCCATTAAAGCCATTGTGGGTATTGACTACATCCACCTGAAACTGAACATTTATCTGCATGCCTTTAGGATGTCAGGGTAATGCTTATGGTATAACTTAGCATCTTCACTATAATTTTCCTGCTGGTGGACAACCACTGCTTTTAATGGTGCCCATCTTTTTGAGAGTGGACAGCAAAAGGGAATATTTACTCGATTATGTTGGAAGAGGAAACAATGCTTACATTGTAGAGTTCGGAGAGAAAATCAAGGGAAAACATGTGTGAGTGACAAGACTGAGAAACAGAGCACAGTGAATATGTGAACTTTCAAGTTTTTGCCTTTATTCTCAGATTGCTACATCTACTAGGACATACTGTTAATAAACATATCTAACATAACCATAATCACAGAATCACAATCAAATAACATCCCAAGTAGAAAAAGAACTACTTTTTTCACTGATCTTCATTCTCCTGATCTATTCTACAGACAGAATGCCCTTTTCTAATATTGTCTGGTTCTCAAATCAAGGACTTAACTTAGAGCAACTGACCTAGAGGGCATCTGTACATCCCGTGAAAACAATAATCTTTAAGCATAAGGTCCTCCATAATTTTGTCTTTTCCTTTTATGTTAAACTTTTGTTATAATTCTGGATATTCAATGGAACAAAGGCTATCTATTGCTATAATTAGCATAATATCTCTTTCAACAGATTTTAGACAGAACTCTCCAGATATTACTGTCGTATAGATAAAAATAAAAGAAAGCACTGAGATAAAAACTCAAAGAAACATTAGCACTTTGCACTTCTATGTAGTTAGTGTTTTAATACTTGGTCATTATATATCTTGAATTAACTTACAATTTCATAAGTTCATTTACCATTGAGAACTTGATTTTGCAGGGTTTCATGCATAACTCAGTAATACGTTATTGACAAATAAGACTGAAATAGCTTACTTTCAGAAATTCACAAGCTTTGTGCAACACATTAGATTCAGGAATTTACAGCTCAAATCCATCTTTGATTAAAACACTGATGTCAGCCAGTGAAGGTATTTGATACACGACTTCCTCCGTACTTTTGAATTATTTAAGTAGATCTTGAGAGCTGTAGTTCTAACTTTGTGGATGGTCTCTTTTAAAATATTTTTCCAATGTGAAGAAATGCCAAAATGCCAATGGCTTACTCTTAGAGCCGGTTATGGCAACTACTTTCTAGCTGTCCTTACTTCCTAAAAAGTAGGAAAGAGCCACTCAATATCCATATTTCATATAAACAAGAACAAGGAGGCTACAAAGAGAGAAAAACAATCACACCTTATCTGTGATGTTTATATCAAATTACATGAGGAAGATATAAATGAGGATATTATGCACCTGGAAATAAAATTAAACAGTAAGCTAATATTTCACTTTATTAAGGCTACTTAAACTCGAGTATTTTCAAAATTTAAGCAGGAAAGCCTCAAATTGTTTAAGATCTGCAGAACTTAGTTCTGTCCCTTTTGGAGGAAATATTCAAAGTGTTTTGTCTCCATTGAAAGATCTGCATGCTGAATGTCAAATATCAAGTACAGGATACCTGTAAAACATGTTATTTAGCAAACACTTGAAAAACATATTCTGAAAATAACCTAACCAATGTTTCATAACTTTTCAAGGTATTCATGAAACAGTTGAAAACAGCTGAATTCATCTCCAGAGTGGCATCAATGAAACGACTGTATTACTTTAAATTTTATTGAAAAACAAAATTATTAAGCATCTTGAGCAGCAAATATGTCTGCTGTTACACAGGAAACACCAATCAGCAACAGTGCATCTGAATTTTCTGCAAAAATGAAATATTAATCTATTACTGACTCTACACATTCGTGTTCTCATATTTCATTGAGGAAAATAACATTTTTCCCACAGAAATTGTTTCCACAATAATACTAAGTTACAGAATTTATTGTCTCAAAACAGAGTGGCATACACTAACACATTTTATCTTTTACTCACATTCTGAATGTCTAGAATAAAATATTTTGTTGTTTTTATTCATTATTCTTTTCATTTTTTTTCAAGTGTGATTCTGTTGCACTGTTGATGGTCAAATTTTGAAAAGAACAAAAAATACATAAAAATAGGGCAACATAAAAATTGAAAACTCTTTACCTAAACTTTGGCTATGTTTTCTTTACAGGTAGAGCACATTTTCTCTGTTCAAAGTCATATTTCAGCAATAGTATCCCCAGGTAGCCACCTTCCTTTTCAATTTCTTCTGATTTTTTTATCCTGGCAAAAACTGCTCATGACACTTGTATTTGTGGATCAATATAAAATGCTGTGAAGCTGATGACTTTGGTTCTTTTTTTACAGTGTGGCTCCCATTGAGTGAGTAATGAGAATGGCAGAGCAAGAAGGTGAAAATAACTGAGACTGGATTTTTCCGAGTAGTTTTGTTGTAGGCCAGAATTATAAATGGGAGACTTTCAGAAGAGTGACTTCCGTATACTTTGGGTAAACAAATGACCAGAACAGCAGCTCTTCTCCCACACTTTGTTTACCTCTCTTCCAGATTTCATTCTTTCTGGTTTTCCTCTCGAAGCTGTATTATTACTTTTCAATTCTTCTCAGCCGTGCATTTCTCTTTCTTCAAACGTAATAGTTTTCATTCTGTAAATCTGTTTCCTCAAAATGCATCTTTCTTGGCAGGCTCCTCTAGGGTCCTCTGTTTAGTCATGCTTTTTTCTCTTCTGCCCTCTCATTTTCACTGTTGTCCTGGTGCTTTTTTTTGTCTTTCTCCACTCACTCCTTCTCTGGTATTACATGCACTGTGATTCCCTTTCGGTGTTGTTATCTCTGTTTCACAATTTAGTCTCTGCCCATCTATGATAAAGACTCAAAATACAGAGCAGGCTCCTCGCTTAATATTCAGAAAACAGGGAAAGAAATATCTTCATTCTGGCAAAACTCAAAACAAGCAGCTGAAAAGGTCTCTGCTCTCTCACATCTCTTTTGAACACACCTAAAGGGCTTTATAGCCATAATTAAAGTAGAAATTTTTAAAAATAATTTGAAATATATTAATTTTATTCTTTACAGTAAACATTCTTGCAATGTTACAGACGGTTTCTGAAACATTTTCAAGTTGCATCGATAATGCAGTTTACTACAACACACTGTAAGAGTGAATCAAACCAAAAGGTTGTTCCCACAATGACTGACTCCAATGTTGGCCAGCAGAGAATGACAACCCTCCTTGCTTTCTGCTCTACATGGTTGTAGCATATGGGCTCCAGTCAAGCGACTTATATGTCTCAACTGTTTTCCCTTACCTCTGCATCCTTCCACCAAATGAGAAAGAAAAACAGAAATCTCACTCAATTGCTATCACTGCACCTCCATTACCTCTCCATGACTTTCAGTGCTGCAGATACCACTGTCAGTGCCAGTCACATGGAAACAGAACTGTCACACACGCGGGAGCAAGCAGCTCTGGGGCCGTGGCTGCCTGTGATGTTCCGCTCACCCCCACACCTTTTTCTGGTTGAATAATTGCCACCCGTGGTAGTTATGATGGCTGACTTTGTCTTACAGATAATGGCACAATGAATCTTGCTCAACAGCTAAGGGTTAGCTGAGTGTACACCAAAACTACAACTGTTATGCAAATAAGCCTGTAAGACAACCATCATACTCCATAAATAGTGGGCAGCCCAGGGCCTGCTGAGCTTTCCTGCACGGCAGCAGGCTGCATGCCAGGATCTCCCCTGAGTGGAGACACCTTTCAAAACTGAGAGAATCCTTGTCACATCGGATACTCTGTAAGTGCACTAAAACTTTGAAATGTTAGCTAAATGGCATAAAGGACGGATTGTGCATATATAATTCTTTAGATATAAACAAAGTTCAGGACTAAGTCTGGATCCAGCCACATCTAAACTCCCATCAGAAAGTTTAGAAGAAAGGAGGTCCTTTCTGAATCTCACGACTGAACAGGAAGATCTCCCTGGCAGTTTTGCTGACCCTGTCATCTATGCAGTAAATAACCAAGTGTACTTTGCCACTGAATCTCCTTAAATCACTTTCACATTTACTATCAAACTTTGTTAACTCATTTAATAGCAACAAACATATTTCTACTTCTCTCTTATGAGTGAAGTGCTTCACTCCATCTGTGACACTGGTCCCAGTATCCCACCAGTGAAACTTTAGCATTCATCACTTGAAGACATGGGGACAATATGGAGAAACATGGGGAGTCTGTTGTCACTTGTTATTCTTTCATCTGCCTTATTAGTTGAGTAGAAAGACTTACTTTCCACATAATTAATTTTATGGTCCATATTATTTCAAAGCTTTGTTTAAGGCATGGTCTTTTCATTTTTGAAAACATGTATTATTACCCAGGAACCAAGGGAAATAATGGTGATATTTGCTTAACAAATGATAAGACTCTATTCTAAACTGCATTGCATTTACATGGCAAAGTTTTGGTAGTGTGGGGGCTGCAGACCTGGCTTCTGTGAGAAGATACCAGAAGCTGCCCCATTGTCTGACAAAGTCAGTTCCAGCCATGTCCAGGACATTAAAAAAATTCTCTGCAAAAACGACTTAGGACAAAGGAGTGAGAATATGACGGACAAACATTTCTGCAGATACCAAGGTCAGTGATGGAGGACAGAAGGTGCACCAGGTACCAGGGTAGAGATTTCCCCTGCAGCATGTGGTGAAGACTGTGGTGACTCAAGTTGTTCCTCTGAAGGTTCCTGGTAAAGCAGATATCTATCCTGCATCCATAAAGGATATCCATATCCATATCCATAAAGGACTGTAAAACAGAGCAGGGGGATTTGCCCTGAAGGAGGCTGCAGCCAGTGAAGAGCCCAGGCTGAAGCAGACTCCTGGTAGGAACTATAGCCCATAGACAGGACTCCACTCAGGAGTAAATTTTTTCTCAGGACCTGAAACCCTGAGGGGAACCTATGCTGGAGCACTCTGTTCCTGAAGGAATGCAACCCCTGGAAGGGACCCATGCTGGAACAATTCATCAAGAACTGCAGCCCACAGGAAGGACACAGGTTGAAAAAGCCCAGGAAGGACTGCATCACAGAGATGGAACTCCACAATGGAGCAAGACAAGAGCATGAGGACGAAGGAGGGCCAGAGGGAAAGAGTTATGAATCAACTGCAATCCCCATTCCTCATCCTTTTGTGTTACTGAGGGGGAGGACGTAGAATAGTTGGGAGTGAAGTGCCTGGGAAGAAGGGTGATGGGAAGATGTTTTCACACTTGTTCTTATTTCTTATTTCTTATTAGTCTACTCTGTTATTAGTTGGCAATAGAGTGAATTAATTTCTGGATTAAATCAATTTCCCTTAATGAAGTCTGTTTTGCCAGTGACAGTAATTGCTGAGTGATCTCATTCACTCAGAAGCTTTTTGCTGTATTTTTTCCTACTTTCCTGTGGAAGAGGAGGCATGCTAGAGCCTTGCCTGACAGCCAGCCAAAGTCAACGCACTACATAAACACATGAATATTAAATAATTTCATAATGTGTACCCATGATCTTGTTACAAGAATTCCTACCTTCATCTTAATATTTAATGTGAGAGAAACATTGTCATGGTTTTAATATAGCCTTCATTTTGTAAGACATTTCACAGTTTGTGGACTGTATAGCGCCATCTGTCAAATAACTACACGATATGAAGAAAAACTTTAATACCACCAAGTTTATAAACAGGATCACTCCCAAAGGACGAATTCGTAGTTTTGGTTTCATGTGAGTGAGTATAATTAAGACAAAACAGAACAGAACAGAAGGTGAAGCGAACAAAGGGATTTCAACTTTTGTAATGAGACAGCTAATAAATCTGTTTTCCTCCCCCCTCCTTATAGAGTAAATCTGTCGAGTAAAGTACATGATTTTCTTTTAGGCAATCACTGAAGAACAAAGTAAACAAGGTAGTACAAAGAGGCTTAGGAAAGATTGTAGGAGAATAACTCGTTGAAAAATTTAGTTGTGTTTTATCATGTAAGAGACAACTGCTGGTTTTCAAACACTGATAAATCTACAATTAAATACAGTGTTAAGAATGTGGCTTTTTTATGATAGTAACATATTATTTGTTAAAGGAAAATTGCTTTGTTTCGTACTGTTATTTATTCTATTAAAAAGGCCTAACCGAAATGTATTGTAATGTTAGTAGTTGGGAAATTAAATGTTAAATGTAAATCTGACCCTTTTAACAAGCTTCTTTGTTCTCCTTTTCAAGATTCCATTTCAGAAATTCAGATCAATCTAATTCCCACCCTTTAAGATAGCAATTATGACACTTAGCCAGTGTACATTATTTTTCATCTTACATCAGTAATTAATCCTATCAACATTCTGTGACAGAGTTTTATTACCAACATTTTATCAGTGAAGGTAACAATTACATATACAGAGAAAGCTTTATTTCATTTCTGAGGAATCCTGTATTCTTTATTGCTGATTTTATGTAGCTTGTAGTACCATTCCTATGATCAAGACAGGCATGCAACAAATGGCTACTCTATTTTTCACTCAACTGTAAATCTTATACTGCCTGCAACATGAAGAATGACTCAAGCAAAGAATGTATTGTACAATGGTTGTATTATGCACATTGCAAATTTCCTCTAAAAGACTGAATATTTAAAAATTTTCAATAAGTAGAAACTTATTCTTTGTTATTTCTCAGAAGTCTCAAATTTTGTAAATGCATGCTATAATACTCTGAGAGACTGAAAAATGTCAATCTATTCCAGTGAAGGCAAAGATATGCAAATTTTACTTTAGTTCTATAATGTTGTTGAGTTATATTGAAAAATTATCTGCTCTTTTGTGGGGAAAAGCTACTAAGTCCAGTGAAAGGATTTGCAGGATTGCTTTTCATTCATGCTAATTACATCTTATCGGCAGTTGATGGTTGATGAAGCGATTCTTAGATGTACATGCACATCTTCTGCAAGGGTTGCAAGAGAAAAGGCTCCTGTTTGAAAGCAAATATTTTTACCAAATTTATGCTTTTTCTAATTTGAATTTGACATGTGCTTGCATTCAGAAGCATCTGCAATTTGATTTGTTCTCACTAGCAATTAACTGAGTTTATTGGAAGTAATTTTTGCTGGCAAATATGGAGTTGTTGAAAAGAGTAATGCATCAGTTACAAACAGCAAATTATCTTGTGGTTGGTGCACTTTTGGAAACCATGGGACATAATGTTTAAGTGCTTTATCTGAGAAGAGAATAGCAATCTTCTAAGTTAAGAAGTGTTAGAGCACAAATTTGAAGGTTGTATGACATGCCCACTGCTGCTAAAAATAATCTAAAATCTCAACCTACCTTCAGAGCTGCTCCCATTTTCCTTCTAACTTGTTTTCATCAAGCTTTTCTTCGCCTTAGAAGTTCCATTTACTCAGAATGCAAGTAGATAGTATCGAGTGACAAAGATGACCTGTCTCGTGGTGAGTATAAAGTGCCTAAAATATTATCATTATCAGTGTTGTTTGAATTGAACTGCCATACAGTAATTTAAAGACCTGAGCAGACAAATAAAAAATTGCATTGCTGCAAACAGTTCACAATTATAGAAACTGAAAAATCAATTGCATTAACGGTGGTTGAAATATATTTATAAGTTTCTCGAAGTTTGTCTAGGTCTGCTCAGATCTTTGGATATGACAAGCATTAAGACACTGACTGTCCCTGCATTTCTCTGAGGTAACTGAAGTTTGCAAATTTTTGTCACATTTTTCCTATCTTAAATGATTAAATTCTCTCTTTCATTCAGGAAAGGTGCTGTAGACTCTCAAGATTAATTTTTTTAGTCAATAAGAAAAATACATTTTGTTCCATTATACCCTAGATGGGGATTTGTTCCGACTACTCTGTTTTAATTCTTAATCAACTAACCTGAAAAACTTGGAGGAAATCCATTCTGGGTTAATTAGTTCTGGATGCATTTACTCAAAATGTATAACAGCACACACTGAAAATCAATTATCTAACAGTCAGTCCCCATTGTTATCACATTAAAGAGTGCATAACAGTGAGGATTTCACAAAAAGAAGTTATCATTCCCACATTTGAAAAAGGCATCCCATCCTGAAATTCAAGTGACACTATGAGTATTTCTACCCCTTTTAGTGTCTCTATGACTAGAATACACAATTAACTTCTGTGTTGGTTAATATTTCTGTCTTTCTGGATCTAGTTCTTATTTCCACTCAATTTGGCAAGTCAGAAATTAATTTAATGGTGCCCTTGAACATTATCTCAATTAGGGAACTGAAATAACTTAAACTAAACTCATGAATGTAAACGTTTTAGACTGAAGTATTCATGACAAGTATATAGAAACACTGGGACACACAGATACGTTGCTAGGACTCTGCTGTAATTAGAACCTATTGGAGACAAACCAGAGGAAGGCTACAAAGATAGGGAAAGGGACTTTTTATAAGGGCATGGAGTGATAGGAGGAGGCAGAATGTCTTAAAACTGAAATAGAGCAGGTTTAGATCAGATATTAGGAAGAAATTCTTTACTATGAGGGTGGTGAGGCACTGGAACAAGTTGCCAAGAGAAGCTGTGTATGTGTCATCATTGGAACTGTTCAGGGGCACGTTGGTAGGGCTTTGAGCAGCCTGGTCTAGTGGAAAGTGTCCCTGCCCATGGCAAGTAGGTTGGAACTATATGGTTTTAAAGTCACTTCCAGTTCTAATTACTTGATAGAGATTTTATTAAAATGTGTATTTTCTCTAATCATGTAAGCAGAGTCAGTATTCAATGGATACTCTTCTATGTCAACTTTCTTCCTTCTTTGGAAAATCAATTAAGTATGAAATATACCTGACTAGAATAATTAAGTTTTTAGGATAATTACATACCCACAAGCAGAAATCATGGTAAGACCATGTGTCACAGAAAAGAATGAATAGGGATTGATTATTAATTTTTTCATAAGTATATTTTAATTTTATATGAAATTAGAGTCTTCCAACCAAATCATCCCCCCCACCGAAATTTTTTTCAAACATATTTAATATTGCTTAAAGTGAAATATTTCTATCAATTACGATTCAACAATTAGTCATATTTATTCACAGGGCACTGATCTGGACTAAACCAAACGATTAATTTCTCTGTTATACTTTATTGTGCAGTTCTGTGAATATGCATTCTGGTACATGCATGGTTGGGAGTAAGAAGGCAGAACAAAGAGGAAAGGATGCAGAGATGAGACAGACTCTTTCAGCTTTTACCGCACTGTGATGCATTTATCTCTTGACACAGTAGTGTCTGTCTCAGGCATGAGATCAGGCAGTAAGGACCTATTTTCTTATCCATTATGGACCATTCTTGCAATTCAATGTGTTGTATAAAATTGTGGTTAAAAAGCAACCTGAAGACTCGGATAGACTAGAATTTTATTAAAAATCCATTCCATGAGCTTTTAGTTTTAATGATTTTTCTTTGACAGTCTTTCAATTTTACGGATACTCATTTGGTACTCTTTGGTATACTAACTGTGCTTATATTCTATTTATCCACTGTACCTAAAACGAGAATTCTTTCCAATATACTTTTTAAAGTAATTGAGATCTCTGAGTTTTACTGGGCCTGTGTTTATAAAGTGTCAGTTATTTTCAGAAATAATTCACTAGCGTATATTGTATGTTCTGTGTGTTCCAAATATTAACAGAAGCAGGAATTAGTAAAATCTCTGTGATGATAATTCAGCCCTGAGGTTACCATGGAAAAAGACTGGTATTTTTAAAAAGTAAATTTTGAGAAACCTCAGTCATTTAGCAGTTTCACAATTCAGGTCTACTTAGCTTTGTCTAAAGCAAACTGTCTGCAGTGTATTCCAGCAAAATCTCCATAAAAATCCAAAGAAATACAATGGATTTGCTGAATTTTCCACTAACGTAGTTTGGATTTACTTTCAGTCAGTTGGCTTCATTTGAGTCACTTCCTACTCACATTGCCATGTCCTCAGCCAGTATTCAGTCTGCTATCTCTTCAAAAGACAAACTGGAAAACTATGTTCATAAGATGTTATCCTGCCAAATATTTTTGTAGGGATTGCTTTGTTTGTTCTTTTCTCACAGCTTAGTTTTTACAGCAAATGGCTGTGTACAGAAAGAGTAACACAAACTATGTCTTTGAACTCAAGAGAAAGCAGGCCAACATCCTGAGACACCAGGAAACAGCACACTTAACAATGAATGAAAGCAATTCAGGAAAATAGGGCTGTTAAACATAAAATGTTGCTTTAAAGAAAATATGAAAACACCAGTAGAGGAGTATATCTTTCTGAGTGTTTCTCAAAGGTACTAGATACCTTGTTTTGTTCTTGTTTTTGAAGGAAAGCCTTGTCTTTTCTTCTGCAGCTTTTCAACATGAAAAAAAACCAACTATACAGCTTTGATGGTTTTTTAAATAAATTGCAGAATCTGCCAAAGCTGCAAAGGATAACTCAGTTTAATAACAAATATTTCCCCCACACTTTCAGAAAACAAACACTGTCACACAGGAAGAACACTTGTGGAATATCTGAAATAGTTTTTAACTGTAGGAATGCAAACCAGCACAACAGCTTAGGCTATCCACTCTTAGGATTTGAAATCTGCTCAAAGGCATCTGTATTCTAAGTGATACTCTACCATGATGATTAGTATAAAGAAGAAATAAACACATCTGGTCTAGCAGAAATAATTTTCAGCTCCACTGCTGAATTCCCTTTGTCCACGAGCTGTGTATTTCAGGAGATTTTGTCTTGGTTTTTGACAAACTTTTATAGTTTGAGAAGCTTCTATGTCCATTAACTGAAAAAAAGGAAGAAACTATCCACAGCATCTCTGCTTATTCATGGAATGTACAGCATACACACCTGACACTACATCTTAAAAATAGGGATGGTAAAATCATGTCAGCTCTGTAAGCAAGAGCAGAAAGTCTAATTGTACAGCTGTTCACTTCAGATTGTGGCTCTGGCTGATAGCCACCAGCCTAAATGCAAACACCTTGTCTATCACTGAGAGGCCCCTGACTTCATGGCCGATAGAAGCCTGAGATCTCAAGTTGTGATGGTCCTTTCCTACACTCTTGGGTAAGGTGACTAAGTCTAGGAGAAAATGCAATAGTCCTCTGGCAGAAGACCAGTCTTGACACGCTGGACCTGCGGGTCTCATCCTTTCTTCCAAGCTAGCTTCTGAAGTTGATTGGTAACCGTTATATATATGCAGTTTGGTCCAGCTGAGTGTGTCAGGTGTTCTCTGAGAAGCCTTTCCAGATAGAACCCATAGGGAACTTTGTCAGAGTCCTGCCAGGTCTCCAGATCTCTTCAGATGTGGGAAAACAGAGACCTAATTGACAAACCTATTAAGAGTGATTTAGAGCTCGGCATGGGAGGCAGAATGGATCTCCAGACTGGTGTTTCCTAGGTCGTAGAATTGCTGTGAAGAGCTAGAAAATCAATGAAATAAATTTCCTGCCAAGCAAAATCTTGTGCATGGGAGGTAGAGGTGCAAAGCAGGTTTCTCTCTGGCTTCCTACTGAGCTAGGACCCATGGAGTGCCAGCAGCTTTGAGATGGAGACAAGACCTAGAAAGTTAATGAAGAAATTGGTGAAGATACAGAAATCTGCGAAGTATAGGGAAGATAGAGCTGGTGTTTGAGGCTGTATGGAACTTCCATTCAGTGCTATGGACTGATGACATGCTGCACCGGTTGGGGTGGCCAGCCCCAGGAAATGTTGTGTTAAGCATTTGCTACAGACTGTGGACAGCCCAACCAAAAAGAGGAATTGGAACTGCACACCTTTAAGAAGGGAAAGAGGGAGGTTTCAGGAAACTGCAGGATGTTCAGTCTCACCTCAGTCCTCTAGAAAATTATAGAGTAGAATGGACCAAATTCCAGACAAAGACATTTCCAATCACGTGAAGAACAAACTAGTGTTTGGAGACAACTGTTCTGGCAATGGAAAATCATGCCTGACCAACCTGGTAGACCTCTGTGAAAGAAAAGTAGTGGATTGTTACTCACTTTAGCTTAGGAAGGCTGTCAACACAGTCTAATATAGCATGCTTGTATGGTCAAAGGTGAAGTAGGAGACATTGCTTCCAGATATAATTAAAACCAAAAAAATCTTAATGACAGTATCAAGTATTAGAACAGGTTTCACTAAGATGTTCTGAAACATCTGCACTTGGAGATTTTAAATTTTTTTTTTTTTAGAGACTGAGAAACCTGGTGCAACTTAGACTGCTTTAGACATCCAGAGGTCCTACTAAACTATTGGGTTTTTGCAAGTGATTCCAGGACTGAAGTGTAAAATTCAGAAAATCAAGATATTTATCTATCTTAAAAGGTGGGCACAGAAGAAAGAGGATATGAAGTGAAATAATACGTATTAGAACTCTGGATTCAAATGAAAACATTTGGTGCCTGAGTACTTTTTTCAGAACTATTCTTTAGATTTTTTTATGTTCCCAAAATTTACATACAGATCTAGATGCTGAAGATCTTGATCAGAACACTATCAAATTATGTATATTACAGAATCACAGAATGGGTCGGGTTGGAAGAGACCACTGTGGGTTATCTGGTCCAACCTCCCTGCTCAAGCAGGGTCATCCCAGAGCACACGAACCCGACAGTGTTCAGATGGTTCTTCAATATCTCCAGTGAGGGAGACTCCCCAGCCTCCCTGGGCAATCAGTTCCAGTGCTCAGTCACCTGCACAGTAAAGATCTTCTTCATGTTCAGGTGGAACTTCCTGGGCATCAGTTGAATATGAGGAAGAGCATATCAGATGTATTTAAAAGTAAATTCACATAAATAGGCATGTCAAGCAAAAACTAAAATGTTGTTCTGAACTCGTTCATTCTATATCAAGTATAGGCTATATGTTGGCATATGGCAATTCATATGTGCCATAAGAGTTAAAGAGTTAAAGGGAAATGGACTTATATTTGTTTAAACTATTCACATAAAAAGTATAAGCTCTTTTTTTCCCCAGATTCTTTTGAAGACCCAAGAAAATTTTTTGGAAACCAGAGAGGACATTTTTCACCTTCATACAAAACTTGTCATTCCATAAGAAAGAGAAGGAAAAAGAAGATGATTTCTTTTTTCTCTTTTACTGGTTGGAAGATTGCTACTCTCTGAAAGGATGTAGACAGGAATGCACTGTTAAGCCTAGTAAGAATAAAATTTCTCAACTATCCTGCCAAGCAGGACACTTATGAATGTCTGTAGTTGCAGTAGTTGAACTGCACTCATATGACTCCCTTCTATTTTAGGTTCCAGTAAACAGGAATTTGAAATAAGTTCAGGTTCATAAGGGAACCATTAGTAGTAGACCAATGTGAGTATGTGAGAATTATAAGTCAGGACTGATCTTTACTTTGTGAATGAAATGATCAATTTCTAGCCATAATTTTTGGGAGAAACCTGGACTATATTTATTGCAGAAACTTAAACCTTTTGGTATGTCCATCATTCTTCCAGTTTTACATTCTAATTCTACCAGATGCTAAACCACAGGCAAATCTTGTATCAGTCTTATATCAGGCTGTGAATTGTTTTGGGTAAGGGAAGACTTTTCTATTCTGCACTTTTACGGGTAATAAGATCTTTATTTAAGGCTGGATATACTAGAGTCTAAGTTAAATACATGACACTGGGTCTCACTGGTAGCCAACATAATTTAGTCTAATATGGTACAGTAGGATAAAGATTATTGAATTCTTGAGGAAAGTGTACTTTTATAATATGTGTCTGAGTACAACCCAGAGTAGTCTGTAATAAACACCAAAAAAAATGAAGTATCATCAAATACTGATATTTCTCTTTAGATTTATTGTTAGATAAGTGTAGGAATCTTATTTAGTCTCCAACACTTGCAGGTTGTTAAGTCCATATATGTTACTAAAATGGATGATAAAAATTCTAAGTTAACATTTATGAAACTTTAGCAATTTTTCCTGAGGGGTGATGAGAAGAAAGATCTTTAAATACTACAGTAAGCCAAGAACACATAACTTTCAGGTAGGAAATGGTAATTAAATCCATTAAGCTTTATCACAACAACTGAAAATCTTCATCTTGCCTTATTTCGTGTTCTGTTTAGAATGTTGCTTTACAGATCAGGTTCACTTCAGCTTTGGAAACAGCAACAACAAAAAAAGATTCCCACTGAAATGGAAAATAAGTTCTACTGTTGTGTGGGTTGTTTGATTATTTTCTCTTTTTTTTTTTTTTTTACTGGCAGTATCTCTGACAGACTGATGCTGTTCTGAAAAAGCATCTGAAGGTCATGTGCTTTAGCTATGCAGCAGGCTCATCTATTGAGCAAAACAGCTAAAACAGCTGTTTAAAACCTGCATAATATATGCAGGTCAAGGCTAGGCAGGATAGAAAAGGAGAGTTTTAACCAATGAGATTGTTATTAATGAGATCATTATGCAGATCTTTTCCTCAGCAAAATTTTGCTCTTGATTCTCAAAATTCTCCGCTACAAATGCATGCCGTTTTTTTTACACATGACTCTTCTGAAGATGAGAAAATGGCTTTGATGCATGTTGGCTTAAATTTTTACCAGTTTTATTTCTGATTCTCCTTGGTGATGCGTGTAAATCTATTTACATGTCTATTCCTTCATACTTAAATATTTATTTCCATTTTTTGGTTTTGTTTTTGATCAAAACAAAATAATTTTTCTTCTACTTTTATTTCAGTTAGGCTCAGTGTAAACTCTACAATACATCCTATAATCTAGACTACATAGCAGGAACAACCTAGTAACTGATCTACTACCTAATAATTTTACCAAAGTTAATGTAGAAAAGGATTCTTTTTCTTTTACATTAAAAAATATCCTTTCTGCGCCATTCTATCTGACAGCTAAAAGTCTGAAAGGGACAAAATTTCCTTCTGAAGGTCTTCAGAAGACTCTCTATGTCAAATACAGGACAAGATAATAATTTACTGCAGGAGTAAAGATTTAGTAAGTGAAACAGGCTGGATCCCAGCTCCCTGTGGCTGCCTGAAACACCTCTTCAGCCAGCAGGGGATCTTGCAGCACCACCAGTTTCTTACTCTGCTGGTCACACTGAGCAGTTCCAATTAAAGAGAAGGATTATCCCCTGCATGAGAACTGGCAAAGACTCTTATGTCAGAATCGTCAGGCTGGTCACACACACACACAAAAATAAATTGTGAAGACGAAAAGAACTGGCCTGATTTCACTTCAGCCAAGACAAAGTAAATAGCTACCTAGGGTGAACAGCAAAACAGCTCTGATGATGGGAAGCTGTCATGGAAGACACTTGGTATGTCTTTTATATGTATTCCTATATATGTCCCTTGACATGAGAATGCAGTGGTTTGTGCTTAGAAATATCTAAGAACAAACTCTGCAGCAGAAAAAGGAGGACTCCTGGCCATTGTGCCCAGCCTCCATCTACTTCTTTAACCACAGTTAAACATGCAGTAGCCATTTGTCCTGATTTTAGATGCTCAGTTAAGATACTAGCCCACTCTTAGGTATTTACCTAATCAATTATAACGAAAGGTGGGAGAGCGGTGAAGGGGGGCAGCGTCTTCAAAGGGCAAGTCTACCTGTTTATAATTGGAGTAGCTTAATATTTTAATCAGTGTTCAAAAACATCTGATGACTCATAGTTCCTCTGATGACTATAGAAAAACTGTGAGTTAGATCCTTTGATGACTAAAACTGGCAGGATGAATCCAGGCCTAACTGGATTCCTTTACGCTAGCATAAAGTTATTGATCTACTACACCAATACCTTGGCTTTCTATGAATCATGTGATACATCAAATGTATGGACTACAGACAAAAAATATAAATAAATTTTCAAGTTTTACAGAGATAATGCAAACAGTTTTTTAAGCCTACAAAATACCATTCTAGTTTTTCTTTTTCTGTTTAGCTAGGCAGAGAAACAACTATCTGGAAGAACTCTGTGCCTCACCACTCCATGCCAAGCTACAGTTAGTTTTATGCTTTGCCTCAGATCCTCAAAGAAACAATGCTACACACATTGAAGTCAGTGGGAGTTCATCTCTTCAGAAAGCAAATTTTAATTTACATAAATGGAAATCTGAAGAGCCTTATGATATTATAGTGAAATAAATATATATATAGATATAGTGCAAAAATCAAATCTGGATGGAGCAATTTATTGGTTAGAGCAACATAAGAATTTTTAGCTTTTTCTTTGGGTTGAATGTGCATTACTCACCTTACTTATCAGGTATTTTGTTTCCATGATTGCTGCCAGAAATCTTTTATTCATCTTCTACTGTTGAGTTCTTTACGAAGTGAAGATAAAGCTAAACCATTTTTCTTTTAGCAAAATTGATGCAACAAAATATACATTAATTTGACACCCCTTTAGCAGAGATCCTTTATTTCTGTCCATTATTTCCTGTTGAAATATTTGCTGTGCAACACATATGTAAACAATTTTATACAACATAAAAATGAATTGTTATGAAAAATTATATAGGTACTTAAGTCTGGTATGTCCTTACTCTGCTGTATCTATTACACTTTGACAGATTACTAATGCAAGAATTGCGGAAAAAATGGAGAACTGGAGAAGCTGGCAGCCATCGCTTGGACAGGTGTCCTCTTCAGTGGGTTAAAAACTTGCTGGGCCCGGAGAGCAATGGTCAATGGTGCTAGATCCAGTTGGCAATCGGTAACTAGTTGGGTTCCCCAAGGGTCAGTATTGGAGCCAGTCCTGTTTAGCACCTTTATCAATAACCTTGACAAGAGCATCGAATACACCCTCAGTAAATACACAGATAACACTAAATTGGGTGGGATTATTGATCTGCTAGAAGGCTGTGCAGAGGGATCTGGGCAGGCTGGATTGATGGGTGAGGCCAACTGTATGAGATTCAATAGGGCAAAGTGCTGAGTCCTGCACTTGTGTCACAATAATCCCACGCAGTGCTACAGGCTGGGGACAGAGTGGCTAGAAAGTTGCCCAGCAAGAAAGGACCTGTGGGTTCCGTTTGACAGCCAGCTGAATACGAGCCAGCATGTGGCCAAGAAGGTCAGAAGAATCCTGTCTTGTATCAAAAATGGTGTGTCCAGAAGAACTAGGGAAGAGATCATCCCCCTGTACTCGGCACTGGTGAGGCCACATCTCAAGTCCTGTATTCAGTTCTGGGCCTCTCAATTCAAGAAAGACATTGAGGTCCTGGAATGTGTGAGAAGAAGCCAATGAAGCTGATTAGGGGTTTGGAACACAAATCCTATGAGTAAAAGCTGAGGTAACTGGGGTTGTTTATTCTGGGGAAGAGGAGGCTTAGGATAAACCTTATCGCTCCCTACAACTACCTGAAAAGTGGTGGTAATAAGATGATGACTGACCTCTTCTCCCAGGCAACCAGTAACATGACAAGAAGAAATGGCCTCAAGCTGCACCAGGGGAGGTTCAGGAAGAATTTCTTCACTCAGAGGTTGGTTAAACATTGGAACAGGCTGTCCAGAGATGTAGTAGAGTCACCGTTCCTGGAAGACTTCAAGAAACGACTGGATGTGGCACTTAGTGCTATATTTTAGTTGGCATGGTGGTGTTCAGTGAAAAGTGCGACTCAATGATCTGGGAGATCTTTTTCTACCTTGATGATTTTATTCTATGATTCTATGATTTTATACTTTTCATAGGCTCCACTAAATATGTTTATTATTGCCAGATTTCCAGACTCATCCAAACGAGGCCCTAGCACTCCTGAATTGTTAGCTTGAATTGTAACCAGTCATTTCTAAGAATGCAAGTTGTTAATCTAACGGTGTTCAACAGTTGATTCAGAGGTCAGTTAGTCCCAAGATACCTTTCCGACCATTCTTTTATTCTGTTTTAGGACAGATTTCAACTGCTTAGCAATGAGAAACTTTATTTGAGATGTCCTAGAACATCTCAGAAATTCAGACGAACTAGTAACCCTGGAGTTCACGGTGTCCTAGGTGCACTCCCCCTCCCCCCCCCAAAAACAAAAAAAGAAAACCCAAACCTGTGTATTCCATATTACTCCATCAATCCACACAGTCTGCTTTATTGTCACTTTAAGACCCAGCAACCCAGGAAACAGGATTTGTGTGTTTTACCCCACATTCAGAGAAAGGAGGGGGTGCAAGGTCCCTTTATAAACAGGAAATGGACGCACGGAGCTCTCTTCTGTTTCTCTCTGGGCTCCCAAGATGGTTGCCTGGGGCAGACCTCTGAATTGCAACCCATGAACCTGAAGCAGTGTGAGGAAAAAGCTCTCTTTTTTTCTCCCTGAGCACTGGAGACCATGGCTTCTCTATCTTGTTATCTTTGTCTTCTGGTCCATGTGGTCTGCTACGGTGGTCCCCATCTCGGGAGGAAGGGCTTCTCTTCCATCTTGTTTTCTTTGTACTGGGGGGAACATGTGGCTCAGCACCTTTGCATGTAATGCTTATTGCCGTTGTCTTCGTTGTTGCTGCTTTGCTTTTTAGTAAACTGTTGTTTTTTCACTTATATCTTCTCGCATTTGTCTCTCCTTATTGGTGAAAGGGGAGTGGTTAAAACTAAAGGGGAGGCAACTGATTTTGGAGTCTCTGCCACATATCATTGTCTTAAACTAAGACACATGACTATAAAAGCTTTAAGATATACATGTATGTGTCTAGCTATCTATAGCTATAACTTCCTCTTGTGGCTGAGAACACTTTTCAAATATTTAGTAATAAGTCTTTCTTGTTCTGCAAAGAACTATAAAGACCTTTTTCCATGCAAAATGACATCTTTTATTTCCCAAACCAATATAAGTGTCTAAAGGGACTAGGTAAATTTTTGTTGCCTCATTAGTTCCCGGATTTCCACAGATCAGCAGCCTTGTTGCCTGAATTGAATTTTCAGTCAACAATTGCTAGATAGTTATCAGATCCTTGAACTCATATTTCCAAGAAAGGTAAAAGAAAGGTGCCTTATAAAACGAGGATCTGATTCTATATATAAGATTTTGCAGTTCAGTCTTCAAGTGCTGCCTCTAAATCTGACCATGAACATCTGGGGATTCTTTCTGTTCATAAATGTACAGAAGATGCACAAACACACATACAGAGATGCCACAGTCTTGAGAGAAAAAATATAAAACAATCAGAAAAACCTCTCTTGCTAACAGTGCATACGGATGCATTCATGTGTTTTTCACTGACTCACAGTTAGCCAGTTCTGACTGAAATTCTTGTTTCTTCAGCGCTTATTGTTACAGAACAATACACAAAAGATTTTCTGAAAATAAAACAAGGCAAAAAATCAACAAGAAATTGGGAACATCTCCACCTTGAGAAACACCAGTAAAATTTACTCAATAAAAAGTTTTGTCTGGAGAGTTTTATTAAACTTATTGTTTTGAAAATCCCTCACTTCTTCAGTAACAGCCAGATTTAGCACTCATGTGATGATCTGATAACCTAGACTGATTGCCTGTCACTGATCTGAGCTTGAATGATAGGTTTCTATATTTGTGCTGTTAACAGACAGAATCACTGAGAGAGTTTTCAGAGCAGTTTGGAGAGAAAAAGAAACCTTACTTTATTGCATGATGGCTGTAAGACCCAAAGCCCAGAATGGCATAGGAGGAAAGAACAATTATAGATAAGTAAAAGAAATCAATATGTAGTTTTTGTTTGCTTTCCATGGGATAGCAATGTCCACTGAGAGTGGCTGCAATGTGCAATTGCTGGTGTAGCCTACAGATGACTTTTTTTGATGTGGAAGAAGGTTATATTGATACCAGGTTAAAAGATGTAAAAGTTGTTGTAGAACTGCTCAAATAAGGTCCCTCTAAAAGTGGACAATGAAAAACTCAATCAAATGAGTCACAGCAGTTGTGTCAAAGTAACCCATCTCCCACAGTTGATCAGAACTGGTAACAGATTATCAATGACAGAAGCCGTGAAGCTCCTGCACTGAAAAGATGGCAAATGCCATCTTCTGGAGAAGAAAGAAAATCCTAAGCAGCAAAAATTCCAAATTAATGCCAAAGTCAACCATGGTATGGGACATGATATTGCAATGACTTTTTATAAAGATCGCCCAGCTCAGCAGTATCCGAATGGCATGAACTATGAAATTCAAATCATAATTATTTAAAAAGCATTGAAAGCCACTGAGGCAAAGAAACTATTTTAAATTTTGCACTGACTGCAAATAAATGGCACAAGATTTTGTAACTTTAACCAGTGGTATGCAAACAGGTTTTTAGGCCTAAAGCGATACTGAAACTAGTTATATGTTCCACAAAGATTTTCCAGTTTTGACTGTTGTAGTTTCAAGTGTTTGATTACATTAAAAGTGGACTTTGTTTGTTGAAGCAAATAGTATTCAAAACAATACATATATATGTGTATATATGTATATATGTATGTATATAATGCTAGTGCTTTTCTTTCATGTGAACAAATACATTTTTAAATGGGTAAACAGATTTGCATATATCCTGTAAGAATTAGTATGGTTACTAAAATGAAGCCTCGAATTTCTACATTAAACATTGCCCTAGATACTCTCTTAGAATCATCTTTCAGTGATCTTTACTGGAGAGGAGAATATAATGTAAGTGACAAATAAAACAAAAATTCACATGTAAGTTTCTTTATGTGAGTAGGTCTTTTGAACTCCAAAGGACTAATATTCCTACGTAATTATGTGCATGTATTTGAAGTTACAAAATCCTGTCTTTAGACATGACAAAAATGTCATTTTTGTAAGCCTGGTACTGGAAAATGTTTCACATCTCTAGCTAAGCAAACCTCCTTAAGAGTTTTCAAAGGGTACAGTTCTGAAAGAAGCAGGGGGTAGGAGGTGTGGAGGATGCGGAGGAATAGATTATAGGGGAGACCTCAGTTTACCTTTTGCAAAGCACAGTGATTGTGTGCATAGAAATGCCAGTCTGCTCAGATAGTTTGTAACCATAGCAACTCCTGGAGAAGACAGAGGAGGAAACAGAATAATGGGGATCTCCTTTCTCCAGATCACTGCGTGGGAAAATGAGCAAAAGGGAGAAAGAAAGACTGTGGAGACTTTTCCTGCCCCAAGAAGTTTAAAATTTGAATTTCAAGAGTTATTCTTTTCCATGCTCTTCCGATGAATACTTAAAAGTTGTTTTGTTATTTTGTTGGTCAGTTTCGTTTTGAGTTTAGTTTTGTACTTTTTACAGAAGCCATATTCCAAAATATTGTAATTAAAATATTTGGATGGGGAACATAAGGTTAGAAGGTCAGAAAAACCTTCCTTAAAGCATTTAATTATAGAAAGAATTTATGCATGATGAATTTTTTATTCCTTTTTAAAATGTATAGTGCCAATGAAATGTTAGCTTGCAAATTTTTTTTCAGCCATGAGATACAAGAGGTGTTAATATATGTGTTTTGGGTTTTTTTCCCTGTAAAATAGTCTTCAGAAGTAAACCAAGTAATGCACTTTGCTGTTTTCTATGTGTGTGCATGGAGTGTTACTTTGAAAATTTTGGAGAATGTTGTTGTAGGGAATTGCCTTTAATTAGTTGATGTTGTGACCATTTTTTCCTCCAGTCAGTTTTGTGGAAGGCCTTGTGTTGTTTTTCATTCAGGATCTGGAAGCTCAAAACTTCCAGTGAGAGAGTGAAAAAAGGTTTACTTATCAAAATGTTTTTCAGTTTTTATAGAAATGGTGAATACCAACTCCCAATCAGCTCTATCCAGCCAGAGTACACACACAGCAGATATCTGTAATCACGGAATACCAGGATGGCTGAGGTGCCAAACCGTCTCTTGAGACCATTTGGTCCAGATCTGAGTAGAACACTGATTAACTCACTTCACTTGTTGGCAATGATGATGCTCCTCCTAATGCAGACCACGATGCCACTGGCCTTCTTTGCCACCAGGATGCACTGCTGGCTGATACAGCTTGCTATCCACCAGGACTCTGAAGGTTTTTCTCTGAGGTACAGCTTTCTAGCCAGCTGGTTTCCAGTGGGCAGAGATGCCTGGGTTTACTCAACCTCAGATGCAGGACGTCGCATTTCTCCTTGTTGAACTTCATGAGATCCTTCTTGGCTCAATTCTCCAGTCTGTTGAGGTCTCTCAGAGTGGCAACACACCTGTCTGGTGTATCAGTCACTCCTCACAGTTTTGTATCCTCTATTAACTTGCTGAAGGTGTGCTCTGTCCTAGAGTACAGGTTTTTGATGAAAATGTTATACAGTCCTGGGCCCAGGAGCAAAACTAGTAACTTGCCACCAACTGAATGTCATACCACTGATAACCTTCTGAGTCTGGTAGTTCATTCAGTTTTTGATTCACCTCACTGTGTGCTCACCTAATCTGTACTTTGTCAGCTTGTCTATGAAGATGTTATGGGACAACAAGTCCAAAGCCTTATTAAAGCTGAGGTAAATGCATCCACTGCTCTTCCATCACCTACCACTAGCCACCTCATTGTAGAAGGCTGTAATATTGGTTAAGCACGATTTCACTTCCATGCTAATTACTCCTAATCACTTTCTTGTCCTTTATGTGTCTAGAAATATTTTTGACGAATAACTGCTTCATCAGCTACACAAGGATTGAGGTATGGCTGAGTAGCCCACAGTTCCCCAGATCCTTCTTTTTGTCCCTCTTGAAGATATGAGTGATATTTGCTCTCTCCCACTTATTGGAAATTTCTCCCAATCCCAGTGACCTTTTAAACATAATTGACAGTGGCATTGCTGTGACATCAGCAATCTCCCTCCTGTTCCACAAATAACTTAAAATTCACATTATTAGTAATAATGTTGTTCTGGTTGTTACATAGCTCTTTTCAGTCTCTTATCTCTGCTCCCTGCTTTCTTCAGCAGTATAATTTGATTATGTTGTCGGATTAGAGATGGGGAGAAAAATTAGGCAGTGTATTGAAATATGGCCTTAGAAATCTGAAATATCCACTCTCATACATTTTCAGATGAATGCAGGACAAGTCTCAGAACTAGGAAGTAAAGAAAAATATTTGAAAAATCTTTACATTTATTTTAAATAAAGAAAAATTTGGGCAAATGAAGACCATGTATGTATTTTCTATTTGGAGAGGGTAAGGTGGAATTTATCAAATAATCTATTTAATTAATTAATTTACAAATAATTTTTTCTGCTCTGGTCAATGCTTTGAAATGTAAAGTATGCAAGCCCTCAGTATGAATAAATTAATAAATAAGATGCAAGGTACGTGTAGCAATGTCTCTGTTTTTCCCTGTGCTTTTAGAATTCTTGTGGAGTCACGGCATTAAGCTGAAAACCAGGGCATGACCTAAAGGAAAAAATACATTAGATTTTGAATAAAAGAAAAATAAGCATTTCTTCAGTTTTCTTTCAATTTTGAATCAAAGTAGGATATTTTATGGCTAGTTCTTATGGAAAAAAATCTTCAGTATTGCAAACTTTTGCAGCCAGGGTAGTATGCAAATCATGGATGAGATTAAGTATGTTTGTGGTACACCAGATTCTCTTCTTTCTGCTTTATCAGCTGCTACCCAGGAGTTATTTTCCCATTTTCAACTATTCCCTTTTAGTTATATATTTTTTTTTCTAAACAAAATGCCCACATTCAATATGTAGCATTCCCTTATTTTCTCTTTCCCCTCTCTCTGTCTTTCTCACCTGACAGCTCAAATAAACTTAACTTTATAAAGGGAATATGGCTTATTTTTTTCCACTGAGCTGAACACACATGAAATACAGGTAATATTTTTACCAGGTACTAGATAAAATATTTTTAGGTCTTTTATTTACATAACATTGATACTGAAAATACTAGCAGTTTAATATATTAATTAGTTTAGTGTTTTGTAACCTTTCATAAGTATTAAAACTTTTTTGAATTTTCACTGTGCAAACACAAAATTAGAACCTGTCATGCAGAGCATAAAGAAGTATTTAAACTGTAGAGTACAGGTCTACTATTTAAAATCTCGCAGAACTGTGTTCATGTTTAACAAATGCACATTAGAATCAGAACAAAGCAAAATCTAGACAATTGTAATCTACCATATCCCATATATTACAATTGCTCATTTTGGAGCTTGGTACAAAATTGAAACTTAAAGGGGGAAAAAAATTCCTGTCAAGAAATCTGAAATTCTTTGGGGAGGAATTTGGCTTCACTTCCACATAAACTTAAAAATCATAGCTATATACTAAAATCAATAAAAATTCATCAGTGTGGAAGCTTCATTGCTCTTAGACTTTTTCTCCCAAATTTTGCTTTGGGTTTTCAGATGGCTCCTATTTCAAACAGAGGTGTGGAGTTTGGATTATACCTATGTAGAACAACAAATAAATTTTCTGCCATGTGTTCTATTTGCTAGTCTGGATTTTCACAGATATACTGCTATCAGGACCCAAACAAGCTCTGGACTCTGCCATATAAATTTATCCCTAAAGACTGATAGGAACAGAAAAAGCATTTTTAGAAAATGGAAATGACACTGCAGTGAATTTTTCAGCTCTAAAGATGAGAGGAGAATGGTTATGATTGTGTCTGCTAAGAAAAGTGACAGCAAGAGAGATAACGAGGACTTTGTTTCAATTTCTGTGTACATTTCAGTGTTTTCTCTACATTCAAACCTGTATTTTATGTGGGTTTTTAAACCAATACATAATCATCACTATGAACTGTCATTTGATGTCTGAAAAATCATTACCCTCTTGTGGGATAGAGGTTTCCTTTATTTTTCATTTGACACTATAAGGATATATATACCTGGGTTCTATTATAGAGCACTGTGTATTTGGAAAAAGGCATAACATAATACTCTCGTTTAAATCCCTGAAAGAAAGTTGATAGGCCATAAACATTTCTTATAAATGGCCAACTCTTTTTCTTGATATGAATCTTTAAATATACCTTGTACCAACCTCCTGTATTGCTCAAAATGTGAGGATAACTTCTGAGAATAGGTTGTATTGGGTTTGCATGGCAAGATTCAGGTAATGAGGGGAGAGGGGGGAGGCAGGTGGGTACAGGGCTGGCTTCTCTGAGAAGCTGCTGTAAGCTTCCCTCATGTCCAACAGAGCCAATGGCAGCCGAGTCCAAGATGGACCTGCCAGTGGCCAAGGCTGAGCACGGAAGAGATCGTAGTAACACCGCTGTGATAACATATTTTAGAAGGCAAAAAGGTGCTATTGCTGAGACATAATTGTGGACAGAGAAGAGAGGAATGAGAATATGTGAAAGGAACAGCTATGTACCAAGGTCACAGAAGAAGGAGGGAGGAGGTGCTCCAGGCATGGGAACAGAGATTTGCCTGTAGTCCATGGTGGCAAAGAGTCACAAAATAATAGAATAGTTTGGGTTGGAAGAGACCTTGAAGTCCACTTCCAACCCCCCTGACGTGGACAAGTACACCTTCCACTAGAACAGGTTGCTCATAGCCCCATCCAACCAGGCCTTGAGCACCTCCACGGATGGGACATGCACAGCTTCCTCAGACAACACGTTCCAGTGCCTCACTGCCCTTACTTTTGCCTAATGTCCAATCTAAACCTACTCTCTTTCAGTCTGAAGCCATTCCCTCTTGTCCTGTCTCTACATGCCCTGGTAAAAATCTTGCCCCATTGTTCTTGTACCCTATCCCTTCAGGTACTGGAAGGCTACAATTAGGTCACCCCAAAGCCTTCTCTTTTCCAGGCCAGATAATTCCTATTCTTTCAGCCTTTCCTCACAGAAGAGGTGCTTCATCCCTCTGATAAACTTGATGGCCTTCTCTGGACTCCAACAGTTCGATGCCCTTGTTCTGGGGACCCCCTCATCGTGAGTTCCCAGTGCTCACTATGTTTACAAATATGTCAAGTTTGGTTTTCTCCTTTTGGTTTCTATATTTTTCCTCCTACACTATAAATGTAAATGTTTAATATACGTGCGGGTTTTTTGTTGTTTTCGTGGTGGTGTTTGGGGTTTCTTAAGAAATCATTTGGAGACTCTGATTTAGGCATTCCTCTTTCATATTTCCTGTTCTGTTGGGAAGTTCAGCTGTCAAATGCCAGTAATTGCCTGTTTGTTTTCCCAGTAACATTTAGGATTCACTGCTGACAGCTTTCTTCAGAAGATCTGTGCTTCCATTACTTGAGTCAAATCATTGCAGTGCAAATAATGTTTTTCATTATCATCATGCCGTTTGCAGTCTGAGAGAGACGATGAGACAAAATGAGGGAATACTGCTTCCTGTCTAAAAAGAAAATTGTAAGTATTTCTTGCAGGTTGGGGAGTTGCTGAGTATATTTTCCAGCTGCAAAATAAATCAGTCATGGGGATAGATAGTACTGTACTTGGCTTGAGTGTACACACTAGGAATTTGTTAGTTTGTTAATTCTGCTTTCACTAAAGTCTCAGTGGCTTGAGTATGACTTGCTGAGATCAGCTATTTACACTAATCAATGTTATTTGAGAAAAAGAAAATAAATCGAGAGCTGGAAACAGGGATTTCTTCCAGACAAAACATTTTGCTTTACAGGTACTTACAAAATTTGATGAACGAGCAGCTGTACAGTTCCACTGAGCTACTGTATTTAGGCAAGTGGATCAGATGGTATGGCTCTGCTTCTTCTGCAGAGAACCATGGAATCATTTAGATTGGAAAACATCTTTAAGATCATTGAGTCTAACTGTTAATCCAGAACTACAAAGTCTACCTGTAAACCATGTCCCTAAGGCATGTCCACAGGTCTTGCCATGAGTCTGCTCCAGTGCCAGCTTCCCACAGGGTCATACCTTCTTTCAAGCATCCACCTGCTCCATCTTGGGTTTATCCATGGGTTGCGGTTGGATGTTTGCTTCACTGTGGACCTGCAAGAGCTGGAGGGGGACAGTTGCTTTACCATGGTCAGCACCATGGTTTGGGGCAACCCCCAGTATCATCCAGGCTGGGGGATGAACAGATCAAGAGCAGCCCTGTTATGACCCATTCTTAACACAGAAGAGGAAAGAAAACTAAGTCACTGTGAATAAAACGGTACAAACTCGGAAAGGTTCAAAATATACCCCAAAACTTGATTAAAACAAAACGAGGTTAGATGTTGGTGCCAAAAAAAAAATTGTTCTATTTTATTTATAGTAAAAGAGGTGAAAGAAGAGAAGAGAAGAGAAGAGAAGAGAAGAGAAGAGAAGAGAAGAGAAGAGAAGAGAAGAGAAGAGAAGA
>VZTF01003813.1:0-37225 GCA_013397755.1 Cnemophilus loriae | reverse complement strand
TGGAAAAGAGAAGGCTTCAGGGTGACCTAATTGCGGCCTTCCAGCAACTAAAGGGAGCCTACAAGAAAGATGGAGAGAAACTTTTTACAAGGGCATGTAGTAACAGAACAAGGGGACATGGCTTCAAAGTGAAAGAGAATAGGTGTAGGTTAGATGTTATTGTGGGGGTGGTAAAGCACTAGAACAGGTTGCCCAGGGAAGTTGTGGATATCCTATCCCTGGAGGTGTTCAAGACCAGATTGGATGGGGCTCGAAGCCACCTGGTCTAGTGGAAGGTGTCCTTGTCCACAGCAGGTTGGTTGGAACTAGATGGTCTTCAAGGTCCCTTTCAACCCAAACCATTCTATAGTTCTATGATCTTGTGATTTAAGAGTCTGACAAACGCTGAAAGTGAAGAGCACAAGTTTTTCTCCCTGTGTCCAGGGGTCTGTCTCTCTAGATAACTATTTGTAGCACTTACCAAAGTTTAAAGTTTCCAGAGTAATTATGTTTAAAGAAACAAGCTTTCTTTATCTTAAAACAGATTTCGGACTGTCAAAGTGGCAGCTTTGGCAGATAAAGGAGAACTTGGGCTGATGCTGAAATTTGAAAGCAATAGTCCAATGTATCTCTTCTGGAGAAAAAAACTAAGGTGACAAAGAGAGTTTGTGGGGGAAAAGCCATCAAAGTTTTAAGGTCTAAGGACATTTACAAAGATCAGTTTTTTATAGCAGTTCCCAACTCAGTTGTGTACATGCTCAGTTCTATTTATGCTAAATATTCTTTTACAAATCATGAGTCTTCTAAACTGTAATAGTCTCGCAGAGACTATACAGCAGAAGATAATGCCATAATGCCTCAGATTTTGAATTACACTGTATTTTTAAATATAAATGACACCTATATAGCTATAGTATCATCAAAAATAATATTCTGGAAAAAATATTCATATATATATATATATATATAGATAAATTTAAGCCCCCTGAAAAGTTTCATAATATTATAAATGCTCTTTTCATATATTTTTTATGGTCATTTCTACTTTAAGTGGAAATAATGGCCTTAGACTCTGCAAATTACAGAATTCAGTATACCTGTGGCACTTGCAAATACCCTGGGAAATAGAAGTTATTGTTTTAACCACAGGTTTATCATGATCCTTGAGTTAAATTCTGTAGATTTTCATCTTCTTCTACTGCTTTGTGAAGTGCTGAAAATAGATTTAACTTAAAACCAGCTCACATATGAACTATATATTTGTCTTTTGGAAATACACAAGAAAAGACCTAAAAAGAAAAACTGAGAAAATATAAGGATTTTGAAACTGCTGATTAGAAGGGCCTGATTTTTACTACCAAAAGTACCATACAAAAAGCTCTGTAACCAGAATTAACCAGTCTAGGAATTCAAGAACTGCCAAAAGTGTGTCATAAAAGAACATAGCCTGTTCTTCACTATTAGCAATAATGCTGACTCCAAGCATTTTAAGGATGAGCCTAATATCAGACGCCTTACAGTTTATGGTGTAATTGTCTTTCCAGACAATCAAAGGGCCTTCCACATGGCTACTAGCTTTCTCTAGTCTAGTAGGAATATGTCAAGTTCTGTAAGCAACACAGAGAAGAATCACTTTTGTCAGCTGTGAAAATTGGTGTAATTCACATGGTCATATCTTATTGAAAAGACAATGGACTGCATATATTTTTTAAGAGAACGTGGTTAGGTATCAGAACAGATTGTTGTCTTGTTTATATATCTGTGGCAGCTGAATTGTGAATCAGATGGGCTCTTCTGCCAGAGGGGGCAAGGCTCGTTGTTTGCAGAGGTTATGTATTCAGTCAGGGTCCCATGGGCATGCAGCAAAGGGAGCAGAAGGGTAACAGCAGGCTTCAGGGAGTCTGACCTGAGCAGGTTCAATCTTTCTAGAGACCCCCTCTGCAACAGAGAGCAGAATCACTAGATTTATTTGTAAATATTTATTTGCAAGTCTAATGGAAAATATTTCAATTTTCAGTATTTGCAGATCATGCTCTGAAACATTCTTTTTTTACTCTGATAAAATCTGGCTTTAGAGATTGCAAGCCTTCAGTGTTTCATTCAGTTTTACTGTGTTCTAGCACCGCACTATCCATCACTGTCATCTGAGAAGGTTAGAGTAGAAAAACACATATAAATACACATACCTACCACTTACTTGCCAGTCCCACATACAGCTCTTTAAAACTGTAATTCATTCAACTCAATAATATAGTAAAAGACAATACTTTACATGTATTGGCTAAATTGTAGAAGCAAAATGCAGTGAATGGCAAACAAAAAAGCAGCACTCTCTTCTTTAGGAAAGGTGAAATGGAACATTGCAAAGGTAATGGTGGAACTGCTAGCACTTAAGTAAGAACTTTTTTAAGCCCAATATCCTTAACTGAGAGAAGCAATATGGAAGGGATTCTTCCTAATCCCATTCAAGTAGGATATTTAAACATCTTTATGCTTGCTTGTTATCCCCTCTCTTTTTACCACATGCAGGGTGTTTTGTGTATTTTGACCATGAACCATATATTTTGGTTCTGGCCTCCCTTGCAAAATATCTAGGTTAATTCTTATAAACAAGATTGCTTGCCATTTGCTTTATTTTTTCTCCCTCTTATTCAATTTTTTGCTCACTTTTTTCCCCATTTTCTTAATATGAATTTAGTACTTCCTAGAAATGCCATTTAAGAAATAAATCACATGCTTTTCCAAATACATTTTTTCTTCCACAAAAACAATAGAAACAAAATAATCAA
The DNA here is from genome assembly GCA_013397755.1 of Cnemophilus loriae. Classification (NCBI taxonomy): domain Eukaryota; kingdom Metazoa; phylum Chordata; class Aves; order Passeriformes; family Corvidae; genus Cnemophilus; species Cnemophilus loriae. The sequence goes on along the minus strand of VZTF01003813.1, from coordinate 34,457 downwards.
TAGTTCAAAAATATGTGGTTCATTTAGTTGTGATATAGTTGTGAACGTTCCTGCCTTGGATACCACAAAGCTCGAGATTATTAAAAAAAATACTGAGAATACTTTTCTGAATCAGGGTCACGTTAGCTGGTTTTACACACATTGTAAATCACTCTCCAAACAGAAAAGAAGCCGTTATGTTTATTTTAAACTTGTGGAAGTCTTTCTCGCTGTCTTCCGTACTAGTACAGAATCTCAGAACTTGCAATAGGGAAACTAGGAAATATCCAGAAAAAATTATCCCGGAAATTCTTCCTTTGCCATATCAGGTTATCTGCCTCTCACTGCTGTCTCTAGAGAGCTTTATTAGACTTGCATAATAAATTAGCACTTCCTTAAAAAAAAAAGTTGTTGCTGTTTGATCATTTCTAATACAAAGACCTAATTCAGTATTTCAACTGTAAATGCGCAAGACTTGCAGTTTTGTGTAAGTGAAATCAAACTAATGTAATGTATATTTGACAATTTTTCCTCTCCAGCAAACCTAGATCTGTTCATGTGCATATTCATGGCCTTTGAAACTTTCGGACTTGCATTTTACAGCACACATTTCAGCACTACAATGTTTGGAAAAGGAATTTTCTTAAAATGCTGTTTCACAAAGTAAATAATAAGGGTGATCTGGCCTTGCCTGACATAATAACCATGTTTATTGTTCTGTCTGGAAGTATTAATATGTTCAGTTTGCAATCTATCTTTCTACACATAGATTTTTGGTTAGAGAAAGACACTTATGAAATCCATTATGCCCTGTACTGCATACACTACAGATTTTAATCGACTGTGACCAGCATCAAGTCTGCAGTTCTATGTAAATGTAATTTTATGTGTGAAATAATGATTTGCTGGGAAATTAGGTAAATTACATTGCCTTTGATTTTTTCTTTCTTTGAAATCTATAAGCATTTTAATCTTTTGATTCATTAATTTAGCTTATTTTTCAAATTATTTAACATTCAGTATCTTTTTCTTCCCCTGTCCCTTTATGTAAATCAAGAAATTATTTTTTGCATTGAAAATACTTCATCCAAACAAGAAAAGGTCTTTCATTTTCTATGCCAACAGGCATAAATTATGTAACAGTCAAAATGCAGATAAGGAGCCCTCCAAAAAGTGTAAATAATTTGCAAAAGCTATTTTCAATATATTTTTAATTTTTAATTCTGTCAGGACTACGAATCTGTTAAGCTATATTAAGTCCTTAAATAATACAGCTACAGCATAAATTGTTCTACAAATTTTGATGGAAATCAGTGCAACATACAGGGTCTTAAAACACTCTATTTCCACTGTAGAATTCACTATTTAAACTAGAAATTCTTCCTACAGGACACATGTTCATCTCACTGTAAATTTGTATTTCCTTTTCTCAATGCACATGATGATGAAAATGGTATTTACTTCTGTCCTCTATGAGATTTAATAAAAAGTAGAGTTAATTTGCCTTTTGTTTGCTCTGTGCTTCAATCTGGCTGAAGAGTGTGTCCATCAACTCTATATTAATTATTTCTACTCCAGAGCAGTAATGTCTGAGTTGGCACCTTATGTCACCATCAAATTCTGACCGACAAATTGGAATTAACTCATTGTTGGGAAAACCATGTTATTTTAATTCTCTCTTTCCTTTTTGTTTTCCTTTTTCTCTTTTTCCTTCTCATTATTCATCTTCATTCATTCATTAATAATCTTCACTCATCATTTGTTCTGCCTTCTGTAAACAATGTGTACTTCACAATCAGATTGCTCCTGCAACTGAAACAATTATGTCTTGGGTGAGAGGACCAGCTCATACTTGGGCAAGAAGACTAACAGTTGGTGGGACTTTTGTTTGTTGTAGCTTGCAATAGTTTTTTCTTTTGTGAAGCAAGACATGTTTGATAATGGTTAGGACAATCTTGATGTACTGTATCATGGCATACTATGACATAAGAGACTGAGAATAGGAACACGTATCACATTTCGTGGTCTACATGTTTTCTGCTCATGATGTGCTCTGAGCCTCGTTGTAGCTCAGCGTGTCTCCAACAGGCTTAAGAACCTACCCTGGGATAAAAATACTGTGGGCTGGGCTGCTACATTCTTGGCCTTATACTTCCCTTAGCTCTTTCAGCTGCTTAGATTGATAGAAGCACTCCGTGTGTACCTGAACTACTCCTAGTGATAAAGGTTTAGTTTCTGACCTGGTCTGAATGAATCCTTGAACAGTATGAATTTTAATCACATCTGTATTCCATAACAAATACAGACTCCATCCTCAGCTAACAGAAGTATATATATGCTGAGTCTACTCAAGTCTTGTGGCTAAACTTTTGGCTACTGACATATTAATGCTCCACAGACTCCCTACTATGAGTACTCAGGTTAGTATGGGAACAAAGTTCCATATTCCCCCCTCTGGTACTCCAGGCACTTTGTGTTCCAGCTGATATATGACAGCCAGCACTGAAGAAGTGGGAACTGCTTTCTGAAAAAAAGGCTTAAAGGACTTTGTGCAGCACAGTTCTTTGAGGTGTTTCCTTTATGTTTGCTCTGCATGTACAGAACATGACAAAACATTTCACCAACCTGGTACAGCTGAGCACCTGAATGCAACACTATAAGAAAGCACCTTAGCCTCATCATTTTAAACTCTTGACACTCTAGGCCATAGACTAATTTACATATTGAGGCAGCTGGCATTTCACAGAGAGAGCCCTTGCTCACCTACAATTCTGGGATAAAGAGAATAGTTAAAAAGCATGAGGCTGTTTGATCTCATGTAAAGGACAAATATATCAGTATAGCACAGGTTACTCGATAAACTCTGCCTGACGTTGCAGAATTGCTAACCCCCATTCTCCTATGGTTCTATGTTATGAATGTCTTTTAAATGTAATTAACATAGATAAATATTTTCTTTTTTCTGTTGCCACAACATCATTGTTATTTCCGAAAACACGCAATGACTGAGACATTTTTATGTTATCAATAGATATGGCTTCAAGAATAAGATTTATTTTATTCAGTTATTAATAATCTGATAGCATACTAGGTAGAAGATGCTAACTTTTTTATTAATCCATTATCTGAATATATTTTCTGTCGTTCAGCATCACATAATAAATTATAAAATATCAAATGGTAATTTTGTGTTTTATCATTCAAAATAATGCTGTACATTGCTGTTTTATCCCTGATAATATGGTAATATTTTATCCTTTCCATTTTGCTGCATGTATGTCCAATTTCATTAGCATGATACTTAGTAATTTAGATACAACTAGTTTGAAGTGATATTGTGACTTGATTATACTTTTGCATGTGCTCAAATGCCTTCCAGCTGCACTTTTGTCTCTTCACGTGTAATATCAGGTGGCAAGGATGCTAATATTGAATTGCCTATGACCATCTGTAACACTCCTTTCTCTTGGAAAATAACGCATGTGGCAGGAAACTACTCAAAGGTATCTCAACAGACTTTCTATGTTCTTTTAGGAATGAACAATTTAATATTATTAGTTCATATTTTTAGTTTGCATTATTAGCTCATTTTTCAGTTTGTATTATTAGTATCAATGATAGCAGCCCTCTAGGATCAGCAGTCATCATCATCAGCAACCAGGCAACATGGAATCTTGAAGCATTTATGTAGATCTTATAAACATATTATAAGCATCACAAGCATACTTAGGAAAGCCTTTTTTTCATACCTTATGGTGTTACAGTAGTGCTATGGCTTCAGTGTTTTCTAAACATTATCTGATATTTCAACTGTAATAAATGAAGACCAGAAATGCAGGCACTGGTTTTGCATGTTTGTTCCAAGATCAGTTTCATCAGAACTTGTGAAGAGAGACATCACCTCAATAGTCTTAACTTGCTACATATCCCTTTCCCTGATCCAGCAACTTTGCTAGATGACTTTCAACTACAAAGATTACTTAAACTGTGTGATCACTGCTACTGTTTTTCCATGGATCATCACTCTTTTCTCCTTGGAAATATGATTTTCATTTGGCTGTATTTTCAAAGACATTTTGTTCTATACATAAGAGTTTGGGAAAGAAGTCTGTGTAAAGCATAGGAATTCTGTTTAATTCTGTCCACCTCTTTCTTTATTTAGAATGTGTTCATTCACTGAGAATTTGGAAGGTTAATTGTATACCCATGGTGTATTATGGAGCCACTGAGAAGTCAGAAAGTTTTCCTGATCTTTCTAATGTAAGATGTCTTTTGGATGTCCTTTGCCATTATTTAGCTTTCCAATACAATTTACTTTATATGAAAACATCATCAGATAGTAGTCTGATGTCTAGATAATTGATACAATCACTGAACATTATCAGGTACAATGTCAATACTAATAAGGCCTTATCAGAACTGGTAGGGTATTGTGTGAACTGTCCACTAATTGATTTTCAAACTCTTCGAACGTATTATTCATTGATATTTACATTAATTCTTAATCAAAATAAAATGCAAATATAATACTGAGCGTATTCCAAAAGTTCTAGTGTATTATATCTTTTCAGTTACCATTTTTAATCTTCTTAGATAATAAAATCAGTTGTGTTTTACAAGATCCATAAAATATACCATTCAAATTGCACTCTTCTTTCAATTTTTCAGTAATCTAACCCTCAGAGAATTTTCCTGTATTTCTCTCAGTATTTAAGTCAAATTGGTCAACTTCTACCTAGTCATCCTTCTTTACCTTTTCTGAGTACTGACACGATAGTTTTCTGTCTTCTGCTAACACCAGTGGGTCAGAGTTCTCTTAGGAATTTTATCATTAATGTTTTTTGAGACAAATAATTTAAAAACTTTCATCAGTGAATCATTTTAGCTTTTTCACTGACTTAGTGAACTATTTGCAACTTGTGGGAGGATTTTTATTGGTTTTTTATGCAAAATCAGTATATTGACCTATACCTCAGCTCATACATCGATGATAAATTCTTGCATTAGACTACATGATGGAGAAGTGCAGAAAACCCATCTGATGTGTATCACACTGTGGGACTCTGGATGGGTAAAATCTCAGATCTGTAACTTGAAAAATGAAGACATGCAATTATGTTACCATTAAAAATGGGTAAAAGGGACAAAAAATTATTTCTAGGGTTGTCCTAAGCAGGCTAAGACATCACTTCCATAATTTCCAAGAGTTTTCCATAGCTCTGACATCGTAGCAGTGCATGCACTGGGTTTTCTATGTTTATGTTCTTCCTGTTTTAAGAGGACATGGAAAAGGATAGAAATAACATGCTACTACTAGTAATAAAATATTGTATACCTATTATAGTTCAAGAGATAATGGGATTCTTATGATTGTCAACATTTTTTGTTTACTACATGACTGATATTTGTTTCCCTTGAGATCATTTGATTTGGACTTTTAGTTGTTGCTTTTATCTCACAATGAACTTACATTAATGTTTAGACAAACTGTTCTCCTGATTTCTGCAATCCTGTCGTTCTTCTTCAAGAGCTACCCATTTATATTCAAATGTTTTTCTATCTGCATTTTTCCTTCTAGCAAATTTTCCTTGTAATTTGTCGTGGCTTTGAGAAGTGCTATTGAAAGGCATTTAAAGAACAATGCAAACATCAGTCACAGTCATTGTGTTCACAAAGAGGAAATCCTGTATAACTAATTTGCTGTCCTTCTACAATAAGGTTATCTGCCTAGTGGGTAAAGGGAAGGAAGTGGATATCATTTTTCTGAATTTTAGTAAGGTTTTGATACTGTTCCTTACTATATTCTTCAGGACAAGTTGACCAACCATGAGATGAGCAGGTACACAGCATACTGGATGAAGAACTGGCCAAATGGCAGAGCTCAAAGTGTTGTAGAGAATGGAGTTACATCTGACTTTTGACTAGTCATCGGTGATGTTCCTCAGGGCTCAGCTCTGGGACCAGTTCTGTTTAATATATTTATCAATGTTCTAGATGTAGGAGTTGAATGCACTGTTAGTAAATCTGCTGATGGTACCAAACTGGGAGCTCTGTTGACTCTCTCAAGGGGCGAGATGCCTTGCTGAGGAGATCTAGATAGACTAGGGGACTAGGCTATGATTAACGGGATGAAATTTAACAAGTCCAAATGCTGGATCCTGGACCTGGCATGTTATAATGCAGGCACAAGTATACACAGGGAGAGGAATGGCTGGAGAGCAGCCCTGCGGAAAGGAATCTAGGGGTGCTGGATAACACCAGGCACAGTATGAGCCAGTGGTGTGCCCTGGCAGCCAAGAGGGCAAACTCCATCTGAAGGTAAATCAAATACGTGGTGCATATAACCAGCTGGTCAAAAGAGGTGAATATCCCTTTCATATAGGTATTTTAAATATTAAATTTACAAAACTCACAGTAACAAAAACTTAATTTTGCATATTGAAAGAAATTGTAAGAGTCAAATAAAAAGACTGCATTAATGTCAATAAGAATAATTAAAAAACTGGTCAAATAAAAAAGGGCTAAGCTAGACCAATGTATCACAAATGACAGAATGGCAGAACCAAAATCAATGAACCTAAAGTAATATGTTAAAAATTTCCCCAGGATTCACTTTCAATAAAATACTGAAGAGCTGAGCTTTTTCATCTAGTCCTCTTTTATGAAGTATTAGAAGTGTCTTCATGGGCAAATCTGGCAGCAAACCTGTCCTTTCAATCTCCATTCACTCAGCCATCTCAGTTGTTTGATCTTTAGCATCAAACATTCTGAATGAAAGCAAAGGTGCATTATTCATACTATATTTCTGTCTTCACTGTCTTTGGCAAGATCTTGGACATAATCTATAGTATAGAAATTGGTTGCATAATTTTACAAACATTTTTACCTGCTTTCTTTTTCTACCTTATTGTTTTCTTCTTCTTCTCTATCTCTGTCTTTCTTGCTTTTGTCTTTTGATAAAGAAAGTCAGTTTAGTGAATGAAGACTATCACAGTGCTGCTGTGAGCCACAGGTAAAGAACAGCTTAAAGCAATCTCTTAAATTACCCAATACTCTACAAGTTTGCAGGGTCTTAAAGCAGGAGCTGAGACTGCCTGTTGTGCATGCTATTTTCTGCCTTAGCCTTTTGTGTAATTTGGCTTGTTCAGTCTTAAATGAAGGGAAGATCTGACTTCAACAAGGACAGCAGTAAAATCTACTTTTGACCTTCTCAGTATAAAGCATTGGGTATAACTGATTCTGCCTCAGGGCAGGAACCAGATGACCTTTCCAGACCTTTTCTACTATACCATTTTAAAATTTTCACAAAAAAAGAAGTTATTATCATCTTTATTACCACATGAAAGACTTTCAAACAAGAAGCTTTCTTTCACAAAACTCTTAGCAGCTAAGTTTAAATGAGAAAAGTGATCATGCAAAACAAAAGCCTTTCCTGAATACTGAGTGTTTAAAATACTTTGATGGCTTCACATTCTTCACATCTCCAGGAAAATTACACAGGTTTTTAATGGTGGCTTTAACTAGAAAACAAAGCATATATATTTTTTTTTATATATATATATATATGATTTTATGACTACTATCTGAAGCATAAAACCACTCAGAAGTCCTTTGTGTTTTATAACGGCCTTGAAGAGACTGGCAAACATGGTTTGGGGGCTAATGTAAGAAAGTCTCTTATTCCGTCCTGACAAACCTTTAGGGCCTTGGAGTTTTTTCTGTCATTCTTTTTAAAGTTTATGCAGAATTTGAGATTATGAAATAATCGTGCAACTATGAACAACTAAAAATGTAATTAATGTCCCCTGATGGCCTGTTCAGAAAACTTTCTGCTTTTGTAGCCAGATTATATGCAAATAATTCTGAATAAAAATGTATTCTTATCTTTTGGAAATAATATGTGCTTCTCATGTGCATGGCATGAAATGATCAAAGTAAAATTTCAGATCTGAATTGTTTGATGGAACTTGTGGAAGTTTTCAACTGAAGATACAGAATATAACAAAAAGTGAATGAACTGTAATGAAGGTTTTACACGACGCATTGCAACACAAAACACAATGGAACTAGACAGATTAGAGATGGCAATGGCCATAAAAATCAAGAGCAAGCATATTAATCCAGGAAAAGCACCAGTGTTAACTATATTTCCTTTTAATGAAAATAGTATTGCATAAAGAATCTCAGAAGTAAATGGAGGCTTATGGTGGTGTGAAAGGGAAAAAGTAGATGGGCATCCATTTGTTATTCTAGAATTTTTTTGACTTTGGAATGTAAACTGGAACATAAACAGAAAGGAAAGGCGTAATAAGGTTCAAAGACATTATTTCAAGGATGGCAACACTGATATCTGTGGAAACTGAGGCAATGCACTGCCCTAAAAAATGTTAGAGTGGGTATTTAACTTATTATATTTATATTGCTAAATCACTAGTTTTATGCTTTTCTAAATTTTTGCAGTGTTAGCCTTCCATTAGATACAAATGTTGCCCTATAAACAGGTTATTATTTTAACTGAGGAATGAGCACATATTTTTGTTGTTTTCCATGTATCCTAGATGGTTATGCAAACTGATTAGATTCTACAATTCAAAAATATAGTAATAACCTCCAGGCCTAGATATTCAATCCAACTCTATAGTTTACTGTTCATTTTAGACATCCTACCTATTTCTAAACAAATCAACGTGCACAGAATAAAGAGCCCTAATCTTCAGGCAAATGCCAAATCAATAGAGAGATACCACCCCACTGAAGTACAGTTACATTACATAAAATTTGCTTCTTAGGATTCCAAACAATTAAGTCTGAATTGTATACACTGAAAAGAGATTAATCCATTCTTTTCTTGAATTTTTGAGAAGGTAATTTTATATTTGGATTTTTATTTTGCATCCAATTCAAGTCCTGTGCATAATATCTGGTTTCCAAATACTGCATTATTCTTCCTCAAAATAATTCAAATTCACTTCAACTTCCATTCTTAGGTTACAAAGACAAAAATATTTCTTCAGTATTCTGTATAAGCTCACCAAAATTTTTATACAAGATTTTGAAACAAATATTCATGACAGAGATCAAACTGCCTTTTTCTGTCAAACGCATGCTGAAATTTTGGAATCATCAGTATAGATACATATGAAATGCTTCAGAAAAATTTCTCTTTTCCTAATTGCTGACATAATCGCTGCTATTGGTGTGGGGCCTTCTAGCCATGCCTAATTTTTCAATGAAGGATTTGATTTTCTGTCTATAGTTATTAGAAAGTTGTTTTCATTTTTTTCCCCCTCAAATTGGAAAAAACATGATTCAAAACAATGAAAAATATAGTTATAAAAAAAATTACAACTCTGCATTTCTCATTGAATGAAGTCTCAACAATACTGTCAAGAAGGAAAAGGGTACTTTATTTAGGTATGAGGAATTGACACTTAGCAAAGTTGAATTCGTTATTCACATTGAATGGTTTCATTTGCTAGACCACACCTGGACTATTACATCCACTTTTGGACTTCCATTAGTGGAAGGATGAGGATTTTAATACACTGGAGCGAGTTCACAGAATGCCACCAGGATAGTGGTGGCTCTCCTGTGAGAAGTGGAGGGAGCTCAGTTGAAGACAATCTGCAAGACAGACAAAAATAAAGCTATAAATAATTCTTGGGATTTTAGAAAGTCAAGCTTCTGCATGCTCAGGGAATAAATTAATTAGGCTAATTAGTTTGGGAAAATTTAAATTTTAATTCAGAGAATGGTTTGTGTTAGAAGGGATCTTAGAGATCATCTGGATCCAGTACTCCTGCTGTGGGGAGGGACACCTTTCACTAAGACCAGGTTGGGCAGAGCCCCATCCAACCTGGCCTTGAACACTGCCATGGAATGGACATCCACAATTTTACTGGCAAACCTGTGCCAGTGTCTCCCCATCCTCAGAGTGAAGAATTCCACTGGACCTGGAAAAATTCTTACTTCGCTTTTGAGTAAAATGTTCCAACACAATTAGAGCATGTATTCGAAGAGGAAAACTAAATACTTGTGTAAAAGGGTTTTTCAATATGTGTTTTTCAATCATGTGAAGGGGGATTTAATAAGAAGATTAAAAAGATTAATATGCGATTAAAAAGAAGTGTAAAAGGAATTCATTAAGAAGAACAGAGACAAAAAGAATAGGGAAAGGGGATTCATTAGGAGAATGACAATATTTCAGAGTTTGAAGGCATTAAGAATAAATATTTTAAAGGCTTTACCCTAGTATTAGAAACTAAAACATAAACTGTTTTTTTTTTTTTTCTACATACTAATCTTTATAAATTATTCTTTTCATAGGGAAAGAGGAGAAACTAGATAAGGAGGCTTCTTTATACTTGGAATTAGAAACCAGCAAAGAAGACCTAGAAATTGTCACAATTTTTAATTAATCCTATCATTGAGGGATTTTGTTTTAGGTTTTTGTTCTTTGGGTTTTGTTTTTCTTTTAGTTTTGTTTTGTTTTTTTTGTTGTTTTTTTTTTAAATTTGAGCAACATTGTTATGACAGTTGATACATTATCTGCTTCAAATGTGAAGACCATGATACAAATTCTGGTATGGAAGTTTGAAGCAAAATTATTTCTAAGTGAAAGGTTTAGGGTTTGATAACGTGTTCAAGTCAACAGAATGAATTAACATATGGTTTTGCAAATCTAGTAGAAGGCATTTAAAAGTAAACTGTAAATCTGGTGGTAGTAACTTTGGAGAACAAATGTAGTATAAAGATAAAAAGTAGTGGGGTAAGCTCATGATCCAAGCAGATTATTTGATTATAATGCTATGCAAAGCATTAGAGCAGATTCTGAACAAGAACTAATTTGGGTCATAGAGGTAAATTGAACTTATAGTACAACATGATTTTATCTCATACAGACTGTGTCAGACTAACTTAATATCTTTTTAGATAACTGACTTCCTATGGAAGCTAATAAAGTAAAGCTACTCTACTCAGACTTAAGATAAACATTTGATAAGATTTCCTGAAGGAAAATTAGCATTAAACATTGTGACTGCAGCGGTTAACACAGGGTGTGAAAGAAGTTTGTAGGAGGGACACTATCTCCAGCTATACTCGAATAGCAAGACAGGCTGAAGGAAGATCAGCACAGATACCTCTCAAGCATCAGTGTTGGAACTGAAGAGATATACCATATTTGTTTATGACACTGAAATGAAAGCTAGTTATACAGTTGAGAAACAAGATGCAAGGTTCTGAGTTGGCATCAAGAGGATCTGTTCATTCTGAGGAAAGGAATCACACAAACGTATTGCAATTTAACACCACAAAGTTCAAATACATATTTTCAAGAATAGTAATAAAAACTTGCTACAAAAGGAACGTTGTCAATCTGATGTGAGGAAATGGGTAAAATATCTGGTGATATTTGTTGGAGCTGAATATGAACTGCCAGAATGATGTAGCCTTGAAACAAGGCTACTGCTGTTGTAGAATGCATTGAATGACACATTCTTCTAAGTGAAAGGGGAACATAAATAACACTACACAAGGTATCAGCAAAACCTCATCTGGAATATTGTGCACATCTCTAATCATTTCTCTCAGGAGTGATTAATTTAAATTGGATCAGATTTAGTGAAGAGATATGAATAAAGTAGTGGAATATTTACCTTACAAAGAAAAGATTAAGAAGATCTCTGTTTGCCTAGCCTAGCTGGGGAAGGTTAAGAGGGGATATAATGACTTTTTATAACTACATTGAGAGGGGATATATCAAGGAAAGAAAAATCCTTTAATTTTAAGAATAATATTAGTACATGATAAATGGCTATGAATAAGTTTAGAATGGATATTATATAAGGTTTCAGATCATTTGGCAAGTGAACTTCTGAAATGACCACCTGAATCTCATGGTGAGGCACAGAATCAAAATTGCTTTAAAGTGCAGTTTGTTAAGCCTATAGAGGCGTTGGATAATAATTCCCAGAGACAAGAATACTTTGTGAAATTGTGGTTTACTGCCTCTGTGCAGTTTGAAAATATAATTGAATGTTGTTGGGATTTTTTGTTGTTATTTTTGAGATTTTTTTTGCAAGCCATATGTGCTTTATTGCATTAGGTAGAGTTCACTGCCTGAATCAGCTGCCTTTTTGCACTGTGGATTAAATTGATTCTCCAACCTGGAGTCATAATGCTTTTTTTTTCAAGATTGGATAGGCAATGACTGGTAAGGATTCCTCTGTTTATTCTTTTTTGTTGGGAAAGATTTAGTTTAAGTAATAATTAAAGCAAAACTATTATGAATTATATTCATAAATACCTGAATTGACGTAGTTTAGCCTTGATCTTTCCCCTTTCTGTAGCTCATTGGAGATTTAGGACTTTGTGGTCTTCTACTATATACATTTTGTATTTATTTAAGGTATTGAGGCTTTGGGGTGGTGGTGGTGTTGCTTTATGGTGTAATTGTTTTGTGAGCCCTTCCACACTTAGCATCAAAAATACATTAGTTTTACCTAATTTTAAGTATCTTTATGCCTGAGCAACTCAATCTTGAAATCTTGACTGTCTTTTAGTCAGTAAAAAGAAATAGGAACCTCCAGATAATGTTTTATATTATTTAATTTATCTGGATAGCCACCTTCTAGACAATTTGAGCAAAGAGCTTCTTCTTTTATTATTTTGTGCTTGAAATATCAGAAGAACAGGGCTGAAGAAGCCAAGAGGTTCTCTCCACAGCTATTGTGATGTATTCCTAAGCAATGGAACAGTAACATGTCCTTTGTTTCAGAAGAGTGAAAGAACTTGAGTATTAGCTCATGTAGAATGGTGTAAGAGACCATGGATAATCCTGAAAAATGTAGAAGAGAAAGCAGGGCTGCCTGAAATCATAGAAAGCAAGACTTGCCCGATTGGGCTGTATACTTGACTTTATTCTTGTCAGTCCCTATCTATTAACTATTTTGCCCGTTCACTAATTTCAGACAAGATACAAAATGTCTGAAGATTTGAAATTTCTATGAATATTAGGAAAACTAGATACAATACGACGTGAGATAAAAATTCAAATCAGTGTCTTTAGTTAGAAAGTCAATTGTAACTCCTCATCTATTTCATAAGACAGCCTTAATGTTTTCAATGTGTATTGCTTCTTGTATTTCTATGTACTGGGTTTGGATGGGATAAAGTTTTGAGTTAAATTTCTTTCAATTAGCCTGTATGATGCTGTGCTTTCAGTGTGTGGCTAAACCAGGGTTGATAATACACATCAGTATTTTGGCTACTGCTGAGTAGTGCTTGCACAGTATCAAGACCTTCTCTTTCCTCCCACACACTGGATCCGAGTCAGGAAAGTGGAGGGGGCCAAAAGACTGGAGATGAAGATGGTCCAGGCAGCTGACCCAAACTGACAAAAGGGATGTGCAATATCACATGATTTTGCACTCAGCAATAAAAACTCAGGGAAAGAAGGTTGAAGGGGAGACATTCATGGTTATGGCATTTATCTTACCAAGCAATTGCTATGCACTTGGAAGCCCCACTTTCCAATGGTTGTACTTCTGCCTGCTGATGGGCAGTACTGAATTAATTTCTCTTTTTGTTTTGCTTGCAAGCACAGCTTTTGCTTTTATTATGAAATTGTCATTACCTTGATTCATGAATTTCAGCTTCCTTCTATTTTTTCTCTCCATCACCAGTAAGAGAGGAGTGAGCGAAAAGGAGGATGGGAGTTTGACTCACGAGGGTCAATCCATCAGATCCTCAAAATGAATGCATTCCTCATAATCAACTATAGCTTTATATCAACCAGCTGACAGGATGCATGAAATGGAGACCTGGAGGGAAGAGCAAACTGCCAGCAAGAGAGAGAGAGAAGTGAGAGTACTGGAGGAGAGAATATCAATTCACTGTCAATAAACATCAATTGATTGTCAATAAACAGAACTGACTCAGATACATGAATGTTATTACTTATTTATCTACCCAGTGGAAACTGTGTTTTAGCTAACAACTTCAGTCAAACAGCACAACCTTAAGAAGACAGGGAAAACAGATTCTAATTTATATACATTTGTAGTTATTAATGGGACCGATATCAGAATAAATTCAATCTTCAAAATTGTAGGAAAATTTATTTGGTTTCCAGTCCATTTAACAGATATTTGCATTAAACCCAAAGAAGAAAAAAAAAAAAAGACCGAGTACATCAATATACTTCTAAACAACTTAGATAGTTTCATTAATCATATTTACTTCCATTTTATACTGAAAAAAACCCCCAGCAAAACAGAGTAAGCTTGTGATAGAAATGCACACCAAAAATATTTATTTCCTTGAAAAAGATGATTCTCCCTAAGTTCCCTGAAGTCAGAGAGAAGATGATATTTTGAAACATAGAGAAAACATATCTGCTAAGAACTCAAAAACAAACCAGAGACTCTGGAAGAAAGCCATCAGCCCCAGAAAAGATGCTCTCCTTTACAGCGTATCCTGTAGGGAAGAGATGACATTACCATGAGTACAGACCTACAGAGTATTTCTTATATAAATTAAGAATTATATTCTAAAACAAAAAGATATCACCACAGATTAAAACTGAAAATATAGGATTAAAATATCATACATTAAAAATATCATCCCATTAGGCACTGTAACTTCACAGTACTCCACTGAGTGTGAAAGGTTTGAACCTTAATTTCCACTGTCTTGTTTTTGGAGATTAATCAAATCATTTATATCCTTTTAAATAGTTTTAGCTGTGTGAATTATCATTTGGCTTGTAGCTAATCCATTCATCTGTATACAAACTAAATAATGTAATTCAGTTGAACTGCAGTGAGTATTTGTGATCATCAGTAACCAAGAATTTATGAACACAAACATATGAAGAATCTAAAGAATGCTCTAAAGCCATCTCTTAATTTTCCAGAGCTGCACTTGACCAGCAATCTGGTTATTATTCGGCAGTAGCAAGTTATTACAAAGTCTTTTGTTAAGCTTCCAATTAAAGAAAGTTATCCTTATAAATACTGGAAATTAAATGTTAGTAAAAGTGTGTTGTCTCTATTATTTTTAGTATCTACTTATGCAGAACAGCTGGTTTTCAGACTCCTTGCACAGATCCCCAGAGGAATCCAAATGTGTGCACAGCTCTATTTCACCATCTTTTCCAGATAAAATTAATTTCAGCCTGTTCTTTGATGTAACTTCAAGTGGAAGGCCAGAGCAGACAACACTTGGGGGAAATATGTTTAGGTAATTCATGATACTTGTCCTTGATATCTCCAAAATTGTGAAAAAGTCTTTCCTTCCTAGTGAGGGAAATGAAGAGCAGAAGAGATACTGGGTGATATTTCAGCAGCCTGAGGGCTGAGATGATGGGATGTGGCACCAAAGCCCAGTGGGAGCATCACGCATCTCCTGCTTTTGACCCACTTGGTCTTCTGACTGCAGTGACATCTAAAGGCAGGGTGATTTGGGGAGGAGAGGAAGCAGGGGAAAAGGCTGATTATGTATTTACCTACATTTACCATCTCAAAAGTCTAATTTCACAGGAATATAGGCTTAAAAGGAACATTCGCATGTTTAGATAGTGGGTTATGTTAGTATCCGGTTTATCTGGATTCTGTTTCTTTTGCTCAGAATCATTTATGCAAACTGCTCAATCCTTTGATTTTCCTCTGTCTCATCTACAATGATGGTTCACTCTGGTTAATAAAACCTTCTTGTAACTCCTGGTGTGTAGCAAAGCAAATGTAATTTTCACTGCAGAGGATCTTTTAAGTCATCTATCAAGTAAGAAAATAGGAAAACCAGAATTAATTCTGGTCAAATATACATAGACACACACCTAACTATGATGAATTTGCTCTAGTCATATCATGCCTCTGTCATATCATGCCACAATAAAAGACTATACATTTTCTTCTATCCAGGTGTTTTTCTTTCTATTCAGTTCTAGTTGAAGCACAAAGAGGATATGTTCTGCTTTTACTTACCTTACTATATATATCACAACATTCTCATAAAACTTAAATTATTTTTTCTGAGATTTTCAGTATCAAAACTTCAAGGGAGAAGGAGGAAAAGGGAGAAATAACGGCTTTTTAACACCAATGTACAGAAATGCTATATTTGCAGTTAGTCAGTTATGACTAGAATTTATATTTTTATTTTAAACTCAGTTTCAGATTCACTATAAGCTCCCAATTTACTGTGAAGCATGATTACACCTAAATACTTTTTTACAGAATGAAAATACAATTTTTTGCCTTCTTCTATAAACATAACTCTATATTTATTCATGACAGTATCCAACTAATATTTTTCACCTGATAGGCATATTAAGTTTCTTTACTTTTTATAGCTATCATACTTTTTCATCTGGTTTGAAACCAGGCTTAATGAGGGAAAATAAGTCCTATTTGAAGTGCAATAATAAAAGGTTTTATGACAAAGTCTCTGCACTTACTATTCATTATAATGAGGTAATTCCAAAATGTGGGAAAATGTGTGTTTATTTCCATCAGATGTTGAAGACGAATTTTCTGGAAAGAAAAACTCCTCTTGTGTAAAACAATAAGTTTATGAATCTAGCTTTGTGTTTGATTATACTTGTATTTATATGTGTATCTAATAATGCTTTTCTGCTTGTTGCTTAGGATCTTTTCTATTCACTTGAAAAAAATAGTTGAGATAGATGATTTGCAAATCCATGTTATGTATTAAAATGCTCAGAGTATTATTTGTCTGAATAATTTAAAAGATTATTGAAAAGCGATCCTCTTATCACTAATAATAAATTTCCCCTTGGTGAATCATTAGTAATTCAGATCTGTCAGATAGTGGAACATAGGTATTTAAATTCATGCAAATATTTTAATTTATTCTCACTCAATAAACATCTGATTTATTAAAGAACAAACAACTTGAAATTTTCAGCTAAATCTATCTGAGAGATTTTATTTCTTTGAAAGGCTTTGTACTGCCCTGAATAGCAGCCACACAGAAGGTAGGTGTCAAGTCACATAAAACTTGATTTGGCAGCTAAATTTGAAAGTGAATAGAAATATTACATTTATTAGAAGCTATACCCTATCTGATATTGAAGAAGAATATACAAATAACTTTCTAATTTATTTTAGTCACTAAAATGATACACTAATTGGGAAATGCAGAAAGCAAAAATTGTGATGAAAGCACAGTCTTCAAATACTGTGTCTAAGGTCTTACTGAGATTGACAGGGTATTTGTGCCAAAAGGTACAAATAAATTACTTTAATTGTCCATGCCCCCAGAACTTTAGAGGGTTGCAGCACATGCTTTATCTCAGAACTTGTTCTCCCATCTAGATATTTCACATTTCCAAGCATATTTATAGGAAATTATTTCCTTCGGATGTCACCATTACCAAATCACCTAACTTTTAGTTTATTTTCTGGTTATCCAGAGCTTAAGCTTTTTTTTTTTTTCTTCACAGAAAACTCACTTTAAAAACCTGTTCTTATCCAGGAATATACTGGTACTACTTAGTAAAATTGTGTTTCTGGAAAAGGCTAAAATTGGTTCACTTCAAAACATGCTGCAGAGTTGTTGAAACCTGTTAACCTTAACTGCGGAGAGATAGCAGCTTCAGATCTGGTTCATATAAAGTATCAGACAATGGAAAGCTCCAGTAAAACCTGACCCCTTTCTTAAAAGGCAGTAACAATTTAGATGTGAAAATTCCTGAAAGGCTTTCAGGGCTATAGGGCTGTAATGTTTTTATCTTTTGGGGTTTTCTTTGTTTATTTCTTTCTTACTTCCCCAGTACTCCTGGCAACAGGCTAAGTAATTTTTTCCAATACTGAAAAATAAACTTCACATAATTTCTCGTAGTAGTGGATATAGTCAGTTTAAAAGCATGGATAGCTCTTGTCTAAAGATTCCCAAAGCTTATATCGTCTAAGTGATAACAGGTGGTAGAATCTCATTTTTAAGAAATAATGATCATTTCTGGGGAGCTCTGTAAGAGATATACATGCACTGAGCATGAAGGCTCAAAATCGATTAAATGAAAAAAATCTCACAAGGCACAGTGGGCTTTGTACATAACAGGTAAGGAGAGATCTTTAGAGAAGGTAAAACTTTTGGCTTGAGGAGAGCTCTGACATTTCTTAGCTGTTGAGAATTTGTACAATAATATTCAAAGGAACTTAGGGAGAAGCCACTGGAAAAGGATCAGTTTTTATTCAACTACTTGACCTCTAATAATGTAATATTATAACTTTCCTTCAATTTAAACTGAATATGATATTCACAGTCCTTTATCTCTTACTGTATTTTCTTACATGTTTTATTTGTAATCTGTCTTTTTTTCTATTTGTCCTGATTTTAAAAATCATATAGACTCCAAGAGTGGAAACATACATGAAAGTAAATAGTTTTTTAAACTCTGCATGCTGCTTTCATAAATACATCCTAAAAATATCCCTTCTTGTACTGTTGGGGAACATATTTAAAATGAGATGAGACATGCAGAGCAGAAATATTCCCAGCTCTGCACAGCATAGACGAGATAGAAATAACACACATTTCTACAAAGACACAAACATTGCTGGGAGGATGAAAGCCAAAAAAAGTCACAGACTTATTCTACAGAAGCATCAGAACCCTTTACATGTGCTGTCAAATAGTTCTTTACTGAAAAATCTAAGAAGTCCCTAAAGTCTGAATAATGTCTAAGGTGAATCTGACCACCAGTGATCTTGGAAGAGGGAAGGGCAGGGTAATCATATTAAGGGAACTATGAGCAAGGACAGCATAAAACATGGAAAAATATCTACATTCCTTTGGATACCCCCATGGAAGTGATTTACTTTAAAAAAAAAAAAAAAAAAAGGGGAAAGATGGGCTTGAAACCCTGAACACAAAGATACAATCAATTCTTCTACGGGTTGCTGAGAGGGAAGCTAGACACAGCTCTAGAGACAGTGCAGTTCACAGTCTGCTGCGCTCCTAAGATGAAGATAGGCCAAGACAAGACAAAGGCAGTGAGAGAAAATAATTTGCTACTTGAATGACATTAGATTTAGGGACAACATAGGTACAGTCTCTTTTCTTACCTATCTTCACTTTCGCTTATGAAGAAAGATATTTTACAGAAAAAAAACCAACAACAAACCAAAACTAAGTGCTGCTACTAAAGTGCCTTGAAAACATTGCAACCTCTGTAGCTTCACTGTCTTGCTTTCTTCATAATTTCTTTCCTCTTCAATCTTCCTGGATAATGTTTATATCATCCTAACAGTGCTTAGTGCAATAGACAGAGTGCCATTTGGAATAGAATGTAAGACTATGTTCCTACTATTGAATTTCTCACAAAAAATTCCCAGAGTTAAGAGAAAGTCACAGAACAGTAGTGAGTAATCTTTTGGAAATGTAAGTGCTTAGTGAAAATTTTATATTTTCAATTCTGCTGCACAACAAAACAAAATTTTTTGTTACAGGGGAAAATTAAGATCCATCTATAATTTAAAAATGTAGAGAATACATCTTAGCTGTAAAACAAAATATTAGAACTTACTGCTTAATTATAATATGAATAGTCCACTTACTAGACCATTTCCTCTCTCTCTCTCTCTCTGGCTCTTGAAAATATAGAAAGCTGGCCATCTATTTTCTGTCCCTTGTTTTGAAATGCCTAGTTTCTATTTACAAAATAATTCTGAAGTTATAATTTTTACTAGTCTTTGTAGGAATTTGGTTGAAAAGCCAAATCAATTTAAAATTATTTTCAATCCATTGGTCGACATGCTCTAACTATTCAAAAATATTAGTGGGGCACAGCCAGTCTTTACATAACTCTGTCTTTAAATCAAGTGGCGCATTTAAATACCTACATAAATACATTAATTTTATACAATGGAATTTCAGAAAAAGTCCTGAGTCATGAATACACTATAGTTTTACTAATATTTAAGAATTTAAATTAAAAGCCAATGTGATTATTTTATAAAATTGAGAGATGAGATGTTTCTTAAAGCATACCATTTTCCTTAGAAATATTGTTACTTCCTTGAACACTTAATATCATGATCACTCTAGCCATAGAAGATAAAAAAAGAAGGGGTTATCAAGTTGTCATTGTCTAAATAGAAAATCTGAAAATATTTGATAAAATTACATAATATTTTTTATATTTAAAAGCAGTACTACAGTCTGTTTCAGACAGCTCATTCACCTGAAGTGAAATCATGTCTTCTGAAACACCAAAATGTCCAGTCTGTTGTAAGACTGCATTTTGTGTGGACTCAAAATTCCCATTAGCACTGTTATATCAGGAGTATAAAAGAACCATGGTACTCCTCTCTGTTCTGTGCTAAGCAGCTAATAGTCTTGATTCTCAGTAAATCTGTAACATAAGTCTGAGATTTATCTGACCAAACCACAGTTATTCCCAGTTATACAGCTAGACCAGGACAGTTTTCAAGGCTTTCTTTATCACCTCCGGAGTAGCCTCTTTCCTTTGGACACTTCATCGTATTTTATATTAAGCACCACAAGCCATGGAATAGGGAGATATTCACTTGCCATTACATGCAGAAAAAACATTTGCGACTAGTTCAGATTTCTACATCTTACTTTTTTTGACAGTTGTTGTTGGGTCAGTCACATCTTCAGTATTCTGAGGCTTTCTTTTCCAGATATTTTAGAAACACCTTTTTTGAGATAACAATTAAAAAAAGAATATGAATGAGTAAGCACTGGAAATATATTACAGTGACAACTTTCCAGTAATGGAATGGTCATTACATTTTGTTTCTTGTAGGCTAAGGCACTTCATTTTGTACCATTCCGAACATAAATGTGAATTTCCTTGGCAAAGCTCAACAAGATTACGTCAACTGCCTTAGGAAAGAATCGAGAAAATCTTTTGAGCAGCGAAAAACTAAGTGATGATATTTTTCACAACCAAGAGAAAAGGTAAAACAAATGCAGTACTAGAAGGCAAACAAAAATTCAGAGTTCTTTCACCAAAATCTCTGTGTTTGTGTTTTTGTCTCATATCAAAGAACTGCTCATGAAAGTCTACAGGAGTAATGCATCTCTGACTGTTTAATCTGGGAATACTAGTCAAGGCTCCCCCCTCATAGCTGAAAAATATCTCAGAAAACACTCTTTACATACATTACTCTATTGAATAATCTATTACTCTATTCAATCAATAAAAATTCAACTAGATTATTAGGAAGAAGATGCTATACTAAGGAATACTAAAGAAAATGGCTAAAGGGAAATGGTGGAAAGGATGGAGTTCAGTATTGCTATTGAAATGTTTACTGCATAGCTATGTGCTCTGAGCTTTTTCAGTTTCCTTTGTAGCTGAAAATAACTGGACAAAACTACTTAATCAGCTAGCTATTCTTTCTAAGTGCTCTTTTCTGTTACAGAACTGATTGACCTGTAATGGACATTTTTGTTCAGAAAAATGTTCCGTGAACAATGTATTTGAGGATCAGATCTGTTTTGTCCCCTGTTTGGCCTTCTCTTCATACTTGCTAAAGAGACTTGAAAAGAGACAGTGTTTCAGTTGCTTCAACAACATTCAACAGTGCTTAGCAGACACTTCAACACGCTCAGTTTTTATAAATAAAAGTTTCCAGGGTTAAAGTTTAGAAATGGCAACAGAAAAGTGCACTAAGAAAAGCTACAAAGAAGCAGGAACTATGACAGCATTAGAACCCCTTTAAAGTTTATCTTAACCTTCAGGGCAGCTTCTAATCCTCACCTAAACATGGTTTTTTTTCATTTCCCTGAAGTTCTCAAAGAATTCTCTGGAATGAAAACTGCAAACAGATTTGGATTAGAAGTTTGTATTCCTGGCAAGTCTAAAAGATATGATGTCATGTTCATGGCTCAAACCATTATTTTTATGCCTGCAAACTTTGCATTTGTTTGGATAATAGCCTTGCAAGCCCAGCCCTTTTAGAAGATAAGGAACATGAAAAAAAAAAGCATGCACACCATCCAAATACAAGATTTAGCATGTATTTGCCAGGTGAATGCAAGCAGGATCTACCACTGAAAAAATAAGATCTGGTTGAAACTGAATGCTCACAAATTAATTTGCTTTACATTTATATCTCAGTGGCATTGCTTTTATCAGTTGAAAATCACCAGAGAAAACTGAAGGAAAAGGGAAGAAGGCAAATAAAAAGAGAATTCTAAAATCTTTCAACTGTCTTACACCTGCTTCAATTGATTTTATAGTTAAACAAATCACTTCTGCTAAATTACATATATACTGCTTATCAGTTACTACTCACGAATAATTAATATTCTTTATAAATCATGATTTTAATTGGAAGGGACATTTGCTTACATTTTAAAACTTGGATCAAAATTAGGTTTGCGTGACTGGCTGGATGCCAATATCTAAATTCTCTGTACATTACAATGACTCTGAACTCTTCACAGTCCCCAAGAGTTTCTTGAAGGTTCTCTCTGCATAGACTTGGGTTGAAAAGCTCTTTAAGGTCATCTTTGCCCAGGTTCAAATCAATACTGTCAGGTCATTTGGCCATGGTTA
Organism: Cnemophilus loriae; assembly: GCA_013397755.1. Taxonomy (NCBI): domain Eukaryota; kingdom Metazoa; phylum Chordata; class Aves; order Passeriformes; family Corvidae; genus Cnemophilus; species Cnemophilus loriae. The sequence continues at coordinate 11,920 of VZTF01003813.1, read as the reverse complement.
CAGCAGGCCAGTCTATGAGGTTCCTTTACTAATGCCAGCATTACTAACTGGGTAAAAAAAAATCATGCCCTTAAATCAAAATAGTTGTATCAGTACGGTCCTATCTATCGCTTCTCTTTAGTTCTTCAAACAGTGATGCTTCCCTTTTTTCCCCTGCACTCAATGGCACATTTTTAGCAATTTTTTCAGCAGCTAACAGCAAACATTTTCTTTTCTTGTGGTACTGTCTGAAAGAATTATATACATAGATTTGTCCAGAAGAGTTTGGCCACTGGGCTGTTGCAGAAGCAAAGCAATTCCCTGAGGAGCCCGCAGGTTGCAAAGCTCCTTGGACTGGGTAACACCAACAGAAAGACCCATCATTACAAAACACTGGCAGGTTAAATTTTGGGGTAAGCTGCAGATAAGGTCAGGTGAAGGGTTCTCACAACCTACACAGCATTATCTCTAGTCCTGGGGTTATAATAGCCAAATGCTTAGATCTTTCTCCCAGCTGGGAGATGGTGATGAGCCACTTCAGTAAATGGCATAAGAACATCTTGACATTTTTTACATGACTGAAAGGCTGGTTGTTGCCCAAAGCAGCTGCTTCAGTTCATTTGTTTTTTTTTATCTTTGATCATCTGATTTATTAATGCCAGCTATAACCAGACATTATGACAAAAAAAAAAGAAAGTCAACTTTTAATGGATAAAATTAACACAAAATTGTGTACTCTAACAACATCATTACAAATGTTGGTAAACTCCCAGTTTTCCTCCAGAACTGCAGCAGCCCTATTGTATGACAGCTATAACAGGTTTATATTGCCCCAAAAATGTTTTGAACATGATTCACAAAGGTTTTGTAAAGCCCATAGTCTTTTAAACTGGTTAAAGATAAGGTTACATGTAAGTGCTTGTTAAGTGTTTATCAGCAAGAAATGGAAAAGGAGTTCTTCCCGGAATTAGCCTGGTCTTCCAGCCTCATAATAGTCATACTATTTACAAGTGTGATCTTTCTTTAATTCAAGTTATGCCAAGGTTGTGACTGAATTTCTCTGCCGGAAACCTTTCAAGTCAGGTGCCTTAAGGAAAGCATACAAATTACTGGGAAGGCAAAATAGGTAATCAGGGGACTAAAACGACTTCAAGCTACCAGTACTGAAGAAAGTACCCAGAGAAGGTAGGAAAATCCATATACAAACCTCTTTTATTATACCTCCTCTGAAGTTTGCAGCACTAGGAACTGGAACTACCCCATCATTTTAAAATGAAAGTAACTGCTGTAAAAATGTATCACAAGAAAAATAGAATTGTCCATATCAAGGCATAGAAAAACTCTGGCACTGACATTATGCAGGCAGTGTAAGGAATTTATTGAATTATAAGCACAAGCCGGAAACGGCATTACCATACCTCATTGTTAACTTGAGGAGTGAATGAAATTCATAAAAAATTATAATTCTGTAATATTTATCTAAATTGCTACAGAGCACAGTGCTCAGTGACAACAGATCAAGGGAGTTGGAAGTATTAGCATTATAATAAAAAATAAACTGATGAGACTTTTAACTTGCTTCTTTCATAAAATCCTATTTGATGGCAATAGAATAGAGGATGAAGTAGAGGACAGTAGTTCAAAGTCAACAAGAAGCAGTGCTGAGGAATCAAGGCAGAAATGTTTGGAAAAAGTCTAGAAAATTGAACTTTTACGGACATATAAACCTGATCTGCTTAAACCTGCATAAATACATACACATAGAATCTACAGACACTTCTCTAAATAACTGCAAGAAATTGACTTTTACTAACAGCACATGACAGCAAAACCAGATACAATGCTTCTATATAAAACTTTACTACTTCTATATTTAATTGCAAAAATTGTATTAAAACTGTGAATGTAATAAAAATTCTTGATATGCTGTAAAACACTTGGACTCCAATTTTGTGGGAAGAAGATCAAATACCTAATACAATTTTATGAAAGCAATGTAGTTAACAGCAGTTAGTGCTGATCCCAGGGACATAAGATATCCTTGTTCAGGTGCTAAAACCTTCCTTCGAAACAGTTCTTTACAGAAGGAATTGTGCTGAAGGACTAATTCTATTTTTACTTTCTTACTAATCAATATTGTTTCATCTCATCTCTTTCCTGAAGGTAAAAAAAAATCTCCTGGGTTGTGGATAATTGCAATAGGCAAAGCAATAATGTGCTGGTTTATTGTTCAAATAATAAAGAAATAATGCAGGATAGTAATAAATACCAATACATTTGATGTGCTTTGCACAGTAGCAACAATTCCAATACAAGCTGAAGGTTTGAAAACTTAAAACTGATCTGAATAGTCCATGAAGAGCAAGCCAGCTGTTCTAAATTTGAGGAACAATTTCTTTTGAAAAGGACCCTGGGAGGATAAAAACATATTTCTTAAAGTTTGCTAAGGTTATTTAACAAATAACATAACCTGCAAATGTAATGAAAACATTTTTAAAACATAAACCATTAATTTAGTAGCCAGAACTTGCTAATCTATGATTCTACATTCTGAGGTACCTAAATACAGCTTACACGGTAAATGTCTGTTCCTCTAACATTTTTAAAATCAGATTAATCCAAAATGAGTTTGGATATTTCCAATAATCTTTCTGAGACAAAGGTTTGACCCTATATTTTCTGCTCTTGCTTGAAGAGAATCCTGGGAGAATTAATACGAAGGATAAATAACCCAGTCTCAAATTATACAGAAAGTAGTGAATTCTAAGCATTCTCCTGGAAATTCATAGTGACTAATGTTGTCAGAATCACAGAATATTCTGAGTTGGAAGGGACCCACAAGGATCGAGTCCAGCTCTTAAGTGAATGGCCAGTATGGTGATCAAATCCACAACCTTGGCATTATTAGCACCATGCTCTAAGCAACAGAGCTAATCTCAGTGGCTTACTTCATCAAGTCATAGAACTGACTGTGCAAATTCTTCTTTTTATTGTTTATTTTGAAGGATAAATACAGGGATGGAAAGATAACCACTGTGAACATCAAAGATTAGAAATTTAATAGCTTGTAAACATTCAGGAGAACTTCACCTGCAAGTCTTTTGGTGTCTACTAGGTCCTGGGGAACAGTTTGCATAAACCAATGTTTGATAGACTAGTATCAACACTGTGTAATTTAAAGTAGCTTTCATCTTGGGAAAATGCAGAAAATGATGTAATTTCCAAGGGATATTTTGAAAATCAAAAGGATAAGTACTATATCTCAACTGACTTACTCTAGTGTTTTCAAAAACAAGGCACTGATGTTTATATCTACATTAACTGCTTAGTAACAGACATGTATTCATCTACACACATTTCTAAGACAGGAAGATTTAATACAACCTGGTTAAAAATAAAAGTGTCTAGAGTAATAAAGACACTTGTATTGATTCCATTTTACAGAGTTTGGAAACATTTTTGATGTTTAGGAAAGTTTAATTTGTTAATACATCTCTCTTTATTTCACCAAATCTACTGAAAATCAATTTCTTTAAAACCAATTTTCACCACTTACATTGGCTGGCTAGTATTAAATTTTCTCAGTATTTTTTTCCAGTAATTTTTCCAACTTTTTTCTAACACTCACTCATCATAAGCTTCTATGGCTCTTATTCAGACAAAAGGCCTCTGGAAATGATAAACAATTGTTTTGTGATCCCCAAAGGGCAGCAAAAAAAACCTATAAGCTGCTCATTTGGGCAACCCCTTCACTTCATATAAGACTGTACAGTTTCAAGAAGACCAGGGTTACTGTTCCTAACAACAGCTATAAATCTAAGAGAATTAGTATATAGATGTCTTCATCCATCACAAGTGAGAAATCAGTTGTCAGAATGGTCAGTGCTGTTTCCTTAGTGTAACTTGATTTAATGCCACATCACTTAAGGTCAAGGAAATTTAAGGGCTGCCCTGAAAACAAGTGTGTTTACTTTCTCCAGAACTGTTGAAATGCAAAGCTTGCAACCATCACCAATGCCCACATAAAGAGTTTATAGAGAAGAATTATTTGGCTTTTTGTCTACTTGCTTATTTTGGAGAAAACTATAACCACTGTTTCTGTAAAGGAAAGACAACATGATTAAGTTTAAAATGTCAAATAGCAGAAAATCCTATGGCTACTAATAGTCTGGAAAATTCACACTGGAATCTTTTTTTGTTGTTCATCCAATTTAAAGACTACACCCTTAGCCTACCCTGGAGCTACTTCCCTAAATATTTCATAAATATCTGACCTTTACATGGGTTTTGCCTGATCTTCATTCATACTGACACACATTCCTGCCCAAGTGCAATATATTTTACTATGCTTTTCTGATTTAATACACTTATTTATAGTTTCTTCTTGAGATACTAAAGATCTTATTAGAGCCATTTCTCGGATGACCTTTGAGCTTGTTACTCAAAATAATTAATAATTATGCTTAATTAGCATCCGGTTTTAGAGAAGTTTGCTTTCTTTTAGCTGTTCTTAAAACTTCTTTGATGAGCAACTAGAGTTCAGATGTCATTTAAAAACTGCAGTCCAGCCTCTTGAGAAATCTGAAAATATTTTATCCAGATTCCAGGATTTAAAAATCTGTTTTGTTTCATTCTTCATCTTTATCGCCTTAATTCTCCTGTTTTCTGTTAAAGGGTTAATTATGGAATTCCAATCATGATATTAAGGTATCAGACTTAATTTTCTCAACCTCGATGTAACTTCAGAATTACCAATAGGGCAAGTATGCATAAAAACTATAATCTTCATAGGAATCTAGTTTTGAAAATGTAAAAAAAAATTAATATTACTTCCAAACACTAGATTACATAAATCAGAAAAAATATTTATATTTAATGTTAGGTTGCTTTTCTATAGCACATTTTTATAACATGATACTTTTATTAATATTTTTTACCATACGAATTAGTAGTAACGTTGTCTGAAACACTGTGACTGCAGAACAGTTTATTGCTAATCACCATGAGCTCTGTATCCATTTTCTGACTCTAAAACTATGGAAGATGTTTCTCCTTATACATGATTGCAATGCAAGCAGACCTGTCCCTAATTCAATGTGTGAAACCCCATTTCTCTAGAGCTAACCTTTCAGGAAATAGAGTTGAAGTAAATTTTTACTTCTTACTCATATGTCCACTCCAATTTGGAAGACTCAGTTAAGTGTGATACACTCATAGGAAAAAAAAAAACAGGAATATGCTTATGGCTTTCACTGATTTCCGGGTTACCAGGCATCAACACAGTGTGCCTCTTTATTTTTCAGTCTTTGTAATTGGGCTATTTTACTTATGCCAAAATGACTCCATAATTAAACTTCAGAGAATTCTGCTTCTTTGCTTTCTCCCATCATCGAATGGAGATATTTTCCTCAAATATTTTTGTTTTCCTAGAATTTCCTTCACGATGTCTACTTTTCTGATATTTTGTAGCGTTCTCCAGAGAAGACACAAGCAGAGATTAAAGTAGAAGTGTGAAAAAATTTGCTGAATAGATGTATAGCTATGTTTCACTGTAAGAGTTTTTTTATTTAGTTTTCCTCTCTAGTCTGAGAATGACAGACTTGGTTCTTCAAAATAGACATTAGAAACAGAAAGATATTGAGCTGGTTGGCCAGGTTTATGGTAAGGCTTTTTTGTTAAATCAGTGTGTAGTGTAATGGGACTGAGTAAGAGGTGGGCTACCTGATGACAGTAAACCATGATCAAAAAAAAAAAAGTAATGTGTTGGTTGGACAGAGGTTGAAAAGAGCATATTAAAATAGTTTCTAATTTCTTTCTGCTCTTATTTTGGAATATCCTATAGATACTACGCAATGATGAAACCATATTTTAAACACAGTAAAGGAATTGACCTAATGATGGCTAGTATTCTACCCAAATTGTCGAGGGACTTGTTTCCCTTACAAGACGTCCAAATCTTTTTATTAATAAAGATGCTGAATATCCTCATGAACCATGTTTCAAAGTGTAATCTGGGCTCTGGGAATGCTGTGGAAGCAACACAGCTAGATTCAGACCTTACTTATCCAGGATGGCTCTAGATGATTTAAAATTGATTTAAAGCTCAGCACGTAGACCCAGCTTGGAATTAATTTTATAAAAAGGTTTTAATATTTGCTTAATTAAACCAGTTGAACTCACAGCTTCTTTGGAGTATTTTGTCACTCTGAACACAAACATGACCTCGTTGGGCAGCTAAAGGATTGTCTGACAGTGGTTTCATAACATGCTTCTCATCTAACTAATATGCTCTGCAGTCTCCACAAACTGTGAAGAATGAAACAACATTTACTACTAATTTTATAAAATGAAGCCTACCTGAAAGAACAACCCAAAATAATGAGCCTTCAACTAGATCTGCCCATGTCTAAATGACTAGATTAACCTGGAATGGGCTGGAAAAGAAAACAATAAACAAATTTCAGATTTTCCTAGCACATTTGAGGCAGGAGGTTACAAAAATCTGGTGATGGTCACTGGGAGATGCCGGTGGCAATTTAAGCCAGTGAGCTGATATAAATAAAAGAACCATCAAACAGTCGAAAGACAGGAGCACAGGAGCACACATACAGGTGTGTCTGACATCGTGGGGAAAGCTGAGCCCAAGGAGGAGATTCCTGTTTGGCACAGGAGCCCAACCATCAGCCAGGGCTTGGCTTATTGACTCTGGGTGAGAGTCTTGCTCCTCTGGTCTGTGCTGCTGCTCTAAACTGGACCAGAGGGGCTGGTTTGTGTGAGCCACGGAGCAGAAAACTGAAAGGAAACATCGACAATCACATATTCTATTTATTCTGCTTAGCAAATACATTTTGGATTAGAGATCACTGATTATTGTGGTCCGTTCTTGTAGCCACCCCACCTAAATACTGCAAAAACTTGGAATTGCTTTTGGGGTAAGGAGGAAAAACAAAAGAAAAAGAAAAATCTTCTTGTAATTACATTTTAAGAAAAAACCAAAACTGTCAAAATGCTATTAATAAAGTTCAGCATGGGAAATTTTATGTCAGACTGTAACACCTGTTACCAAAAAATATATACATTACTAAGCAGAACTCAAGCCTACTTTTCTCTAAAACTACAGTCATTATTAGTGACATGAATAATTCACTCTGATTAAAATAAAAATAAGCATATATATATGTGTGTGTGTGTGTGCATTTTCTCTGCCTTAAAAATAGTGTTTATTGGAAAACTAGCAAACAATTCTACTCTTAACTTCTTTTTGGTGGGTATATGAATAGTTTCAGTTAGCACTTATTGGCTTACTATTAAGCATTATGTTGTTCTATTTTTACCTATTCTGCACATTTAATTCAATGTGTATTTTTCCCACTCTCTTTTTTCTTATGTTAGAAGTTTAGCCTTTGGGTAAAATAAGGAAAGTAATTACTTTTTGTCAAAATGGTGCAAGAACATAGCTCTGAGGTTATGAAACAGACTTCATTAGTAGCGTATGTTTTCAAATTTTTGCTATTATTTTAGCTGCCCTGAGAGACCTTGAAAAATGAAACTTAGCACTAATGGACCTGAAACAATAATACTAACTGTAGCATAGAATATTTTAGGGGTTATATTATAAATAAGAAATAGTCTTTCACATAAGTAATTGCCAAAAGTTTTACAAATGAAAGAAACTTGGTTTGGTGTTTTTTAACTGCAATTTTACTCAGTGGTGAAGAAAAGCATCCATACTGTTCCATCATTAGTAACGGTTTTCAATGAAACACAACACCGAAACTTTCAACATTTAGTTGTGATATTATTTTGAATGTTGTTAGGGAGAGAAGAAATTATTTAATCCAATTGCTATAATTCCAAACTGTTAGAAAGTCTGAGGATTTAATTTCTATCTCAAGTTCTTTGCTGGTAGAATTTGGTGACTGAGATTTAATGTTATAACATTATGCTAGCATTTCAATGAACACGAAAAACAAAATCATGCAAAAATAACCCACTGAAAGTCAAGGAGTTCATCTTGAAGGTCTATGCCTAAAAACTTGTGATTCATTGTTAAAATTCTTAAGTTTCTCAAAAACATACAAGTCTGAAAGGGAAATACACCTGAAAATTAAGTATGAATCGATGGCTATAAGCAGAGATACCTAAAATGATTCCCCCCCAGAAGGGGGAGGCTGGGGAATCTCAGCTTTTGGACCTCAGCATCAGAGAGGTCCCACGGTGCACCTTTCACACTGCCAGCACTCCAAAATCATTTCTTGCACTGATTGGTGTCAAACAGTAATCGGGGTATTGTAATGAAAGGTGGGGGAAGAGTAAAGTACAAATGATGTAGAGTGACATTAAGCATCCATAGGCAGGAAAATTGCTTCAATACCTGAAGGCGTACTTTCTCTTTGACTTTTTTTCCTTATATAAGTGTAGAATTAGGGCTGAATTTGTAGGCTAGACAAACTTCAGGGTTTGTTGAGGGGGGTGTGTGTTTTGTTTGTTTTGTGTATTGGAGTGTTTTTAAGTAGATTTGGACTCTGAGAAAGAACAGTCTCTCAAGCCCACACAATTGCAAACCTTTAGAAATATATAAATAAAATTGTTGATTTTGTAAGAATGATTGTTCAGCTGTCAGTTTTTAAGCTGCAGATTTGTTTCATTTCATAGACAAAAATCATGTGGCTGATAGACAACACTATTTATTTCTTTTGATTTGGGAAAATCAGCTTTGCAAGTATATTTAACAAGTTCTTGAAAATGGATGAATCGTTTAATTTGCTTTTTCATTTCTTGTTGTCAGAAATATTACCACAGTAATCCAACATAAAACCAATCAAGTTGTCAATCTGCTCTCTACTACAAGTTCTTAAAAAGATATATCAATGTATCTATTGCAGGAGAATAAAATCTGTTGCCCATCTAACCATCTTCTTGTTTACTTTTAGTGTTAATATTCTTTCACTCATCCAAATAGTTTTCTAAAACTGGAAACAGGCATGCAAAGTGACTTAAACTGGAGATACTCATCAACTGCAATTTGATCAAATTGGTGCTGCAATCAAACCTCACTGACAGTTACCAGACGTTGCATTGACTTGCTCTGGTAGCTGAGTGAACAATCATTTATTAAATAGATGACTTGATTATAATGAAAGCAAGTTACTTCCAAGTATTTTTTTTTCACTAGGATCTGCAAAAAAGACTTAAAAATTAATAGAAAAGGGCCTCCAGGTGATTATCACAAGAACATTACAATCTTGCCTTGACCACGAGCTGAGTGACCAAACAGCATAAGATGTAGCACACAGGACAGCATAAAAAAGAACTGAGTAGGATGAGCCATGGCAGGAACCCTGGACCAAGCGGTGTCAGAACAACACTACTTGAGACTGCTGGAAAGGTATAGTGTGAAATCACCACCATCTGACTTGATTGATGACCTGAGCAATAACCCCCCACTCCTCAAGGACTGCATATGGGGGAAAATGCATACAAACAGAGAGTCCATGCCAGAGCTGAGCTGCTGGGCAGAGTCTGACCCCAAGCATGGCTGGGGTGATCACTGTGTTTCCTCAGGCTCCTCTATGCCAACCCACTGAAATGGTGCCAAGGCTGTCTCAGCTAACTCCCACTCAGTACAAGTTCTTTAGAGATCTCAATTAGAAAAACTCAGGTTTATCTATTTTATTGCTGTGGGCAGGAACACCTTCCACTAGACCACATGTACACCTAGAACTTGAGCCAGCTGCAGAGTTTTGCAGTGGTAACTTCGCTACATTTCAAAAAGTGAATGAAGGGTGTTAATGGCCTGTGAGTGACATCTCTTACTATAGACAGATAAGGTGTATGTTCTCCTGTTACACAACATCAGAAATAAATGGCCTAGGTTCTAATATTCAGCTGAACCCCTGAGTTCTAACATAAAGAAGAAAATCAGTACCAGTCCTTGACTCCTCTTTTCCATGCTACTCTTGATTTGGTAGACATATGCCATCTGTTTATTGTTTCTTTTCCAGATTGAAAAGTCCTGTTTTATTAGAATTTTACGTTTGGAAGCCTTGATCTTGGTTTTGTGTTGTTCAGCTCTACTGTTTTTAAGATGGGGCTCGAAAGTACTCCCAATGTTAAAAAGTGAGTATGCCCTGGATTTAGCTCAGTGGAGCAAGCTTGGATGATTTTTTCTTTTTTTTTTTAATTACTAACTAGTGATTGCTTAGCTAATGCAAATATAGACATTCACAATATATCGACAGTAATACCTGGATCTTCCTCCTGTTAAGAAGATTTTTTTTTTATGCTACACATGGCCAAATGTTGCGCTGTAAAGCAGACAATGTATAAACAGGGGAAATAGAAAAATATATGCTGCAAACCCTCATATTTTCATCTCTGTGGTCTATAAAACTGCATTCAGGCATTGTTGAAAAGTATGTAAATTATTCTTTATATACTGGGTGTAAATGAAGTTGATAATATATTCTTAAATTATTTTTAAATTCTTTTATTATGATTACTTCACCGTTTCTTAGATCCAAAATACTTTTAGGTAAAGAGTCAAAATTTGCATGTCATTTACTCCATAAAATTCATTATTTCTTCATAATATAATTATTAAGACAGTTGCAAAGAACATAACACAGAGAACAGAACAACCTGCCATAAAAATTGTAAAAGAAAAAGGATTAAAGTCTAGCAAAAAACATAAAGAAGAAGGAAAATGTAATTACTGGGACTGTGAGGCAATCACTTGTTTAAAACAGAAAAAAAGGTTAATGTCTAACTTGGGGGAAATGGAATTGTTTGATAGCTCAGTAGAGAACTGCCCCACCTTTATCTCAGGCTTCAAATAATATGAACTACCTAAGATCCTAAATTGCAAAAAAAACCCCTACTTTGTGGTTTTAGTGAGTGTAATGGTGGTTAACCTTTTTAAGCTGTTGCACAAGCTAAGTGCTCCTATTAAACCAGTGGAGAAAACATTTACATAGATTGTGGAGAGTGCAAAACCTCACTTATTCCCTCAGCTGCTGGTGGCTTCAGACTGCTTCTACATTTATAAATTTTTTTTAAGTGGCTGAATTAAGAAAATTAACAGAGCATTGCCGGTTCAGAGATCTTAAACGATGCATTAAGGGACCAGTTAATGTGTGTATGTGAAAAAAAAACAACCTAAAAGTGGTTATTAAGTGAGAGTAATTTAACCCTACCACATGTCGTAGAATTTCTGTATCAATGAAGACAGCTACTAATGATGCCAGTGAGATGCGTCTATATTATGAAATCTGTGCAAAAAGAAGGAAGCAGTACAAGACCAGTGTGGTCAGATGTCACGAGTTTCCTTTGTCATCTCATGATGCAAGTAATTTTCAGTCAGTACAGTAGTGTGAGGCAGAAAAAAAGCAGGTTATTTCAAAAACCAATTTCAAAAAGCAATTTACAAGACTACAGAAGTGTATATGTAAATTCATGAGCTTGAAAATTAAGAATGGATTAAACTGAGAGTGACATACTATACATTTTATTTGTTTAGTTTAGATGACAGATGACATTATTTCACAATTTAAGAAACAATACTTACATTGGAGCTTAATACAAGGTTACTTATTAATTGTAATTTACCACAGTTTTATCAGACATAAAATAATTCATAGAGAACCGGGTTTAAACGGGTTATTAAACTGCTGTCTGATTTTTATCAGATAAAAGCAGTACAGAGCTTGTCTTTTTTCTGAACTATCCTCTTAACATTTTAACTGTCCACATTTGATGTATTTGTCACAGTCAGGATCTAATCTAGGGTGAGCAAAGCAGTTCTCCAGACCAAATAGTTTAGTTATTATCAAACAGTTTAGTTATGTCTGCATTTCTTGCATTACTCCCCATGTGTTCTGTAAAGTAGAAAATTTTAATAAATCCAGAACTCCCATAACCAGTAATGAAAACCTTGGTCATG
>VZTF01003812.1:15742-97245 GCA_013397755.1 Cnemophilus loriae | reverse complement strand
ATCACTGTGACTAGGCAGGTGAGTCTTTAATTTTAATTTTTTTTAATTTAAAAAATCTGTATTTTTTAATAACCTATATACATTTTTACCATGCTCAACAGAATGGTTAAGGAAAAAAAAAGGTGATTTTTAAAGTCTCTGAGTTTCTGCAGTAGAGGCAAAGCTTCTACATTGCCTCTACAGTGTAGTTAGTAACACNGAGGCAAAGCTTCTACATTGCCTCTACAGTGTAGTTAGTAACACAGACTGTAGGAGTAGATCCAGACTACTCGCTAGAAATGTTCGTAAAGCAAGTTACAATTTTGTATCTTGTGGCTTTTCCTACCTTCATATCTTCCTCTTAATATCTGAACTGTGTGTTAAATTTGGTCTCTAAGAACAAAGGAACCTTTCTTTTTCTGATGGAGATGTTGGGATTTTGATTTTTGATGTTTTTTTGATTGTTTGGTTTGTTAAAGGGGAGTTTTCGGAAAGTTTCTTGTCAGTATTGTCCTCAATGACTAATCTTTCTTATGTTTAGTTAAATATTTTAAATGTCAAACAAGTTCTGTTTTGATGTTCTGCACAGTATGCACATACATGTGTATGCAAAGATATAATACATGTGATTTGCTGAGATTTTTTATTATTTATTACAGTTTATATTCTCACCACGCCAAGCAGGTTTTTTGTCTTTGTTCTCCAGGTTGTCATTGGAGGTAGAAGTAAGTATCTTATCAATGGTGTTAATGCTACCAACAGTCGTGTGCAGGATCTCTTCTGTTCCGTCGGACTCAATGTCAATAATCCTCACTTCCTAATTATGCAGGTATTGTGTGCATCTTTATAAAATCCAGAAAGAATAGGACTTGCACTAAATTTAAGGCAGGGGAGATAGTGGGAAAACACTTAATTTCCTAATTAGAATGACATCTTATCAAGTAAAAATGAAGTGTCAAGTAGTTAATGTTTCCAGTACAGCATAGTTTGACCCTGAAACACACCTTGTACCTCAAGGCATCATGTGGCCCTCATGTTAGCAAACTTCTCTAAAATATGTTACCATTTTATTTTCTACTTTTTTTCTCCTAAACAGATAGGTATTGCTTTTATAATTATGCTAATATGATGGATTTTATTTCCTATTATTTGTGTTCCATGTAAGACAGTATTTTGAATGAAGTTGAGATATGTACCTTCTTAAGTCACAATTGTCAAAAGAAGGCTGACAAATTGAGAAGACTATAAGGGACTAGGCAAATCCCTGAAATATTTGCAAGGAATAATAAAACAGAGCAGGATTTATTGTTTCGAGTGCAACTGTCCCAAGTCGATGGCAAAGGTGGGGACAGATTTGTACATACTCTGTTTCTCCCTATTATATATAGGCTACATCTCCAAAAAAGAAGGGTTATGATTAGGAGCTTATTCAACATCAGCAACCCAGTAAGACTCTAGAAAAAATATTTGCATTACTCCTTTAAGATGTAATCAGGACTGTGGAGAATGAGCCTAAGATATGATGTAAGGTCCATTTCAAGCATGTTACCTGAAAGAGTGACCTATTTGAACTCTGAAGAGCAAAACAATTGAGTAAACTAGATTACTGTTGTGGCAAAAAAAATAAAAAAAGTGCTTGAACTTATAATAAAATGTATAAAAGTGAGTGGGGGTTTGGGGTTTTGGTTTTTCTTTTTACTACTGCATGGTACCCAACCACTGTTCTTGTTTTATTTTTCTGTAACCAGGGACAAATTACCAAAGTTCTGAATATGAAGCCACCAGAGGTAGGAAAGTTGTAGGAGTTTTTTTGTCTGAAACTTTACTGAACTGATTTGAATGATAAGAATCTATATGTTGGGAGGGGGACAACAAAATAAAGGTGTTGGAGGGAGATGAGATGTTCGACTTAGTTGAACCAATCTAGTGTAAGAAGAAACATCAAAGTTTTTTGCATTGCTTTATTTTAGATTTTAGCTATGATTGAAGAAGCAGCTGGTACTAGGATGTATGAGTGCAAGAAAATAGCTGTCCAGAAAACCATAGAGAAGAAGGAATCCAAACTGAAAAACATTCAAATGGTACTACATGTTGGAAAGTATAATTTCAGTCATATTTGTTAAAGATAACTGAACAACTAGTTTAATATTGATTTTGACTTGCAGAATATTTCATTTTTGCCCCTGGAACTAGATATCCATGCCTAGACATATTTAAAGTTTAGAGTTCAGTAAAATCAGAATATAAATGTTCTATTATGTGTTTCAGGTCTTAAATGAGGAGATCAGTCCAACTTTACAGAAACTGAAAGAGGTATGGAAAAATTAGAAGGGTGGTAAGGTAGGCCCTTCAAGTACCGAAAAAATACTTTCAAGTACTTTGAACCAGTATGTTTTGGCTAAAACAGTAGCATGTTTTCAAGCTTTGTAGAATCTTATAAGAGAGAATTTTGTCATATTTCCAAATACAGAGAACGTGACATTTTGGACTTCCAGGAAATCCTAGAGAGAGATGTAAGGAGAAGGAAGAAAACAAGAAAACTAGATAAAAATAGATAAAACAGTGTCTTAGTTCTTAAAAAAACTAGGTCAAGTACATCTGGTGTGCAGTCAGTTATATGAGTATTGTTTTAGCTGAGGATAACGTGAAGAATCCTTCCTCTTACTTACAAATACTGATATTTAGAGGTGCTTAGAAGATCTCTATAGTAGTCTTATGTAACACTGTTTTTCCATCAAATTTTAGAGCCTTTTTTCTTTTTTTTTTTTTTTTGTCTTTTGTCTATTTTGCTCAGGAGCGAGCATCCTACCTAGAATACCAAAAATTAGTACGAGAAATAGAACATTTAAGCCGCTTTTGTGTAGCTTATCAGTTTGTTCTGGCTGAAGAAACAAAGGTATCCTCCACTGATGTGTTAAAGGAAATGCAGTCTAATGTAGAGAAGTTTCAGGAATCAATGGCTGAAATTGAACAGAAGGTAAAACAACTTAATGAAGACATAGCAGAGATGGAAAAGGAAAAGGATAAGGTAAGTGAAAACAGTTGTGCTCATCTGAATACCTGAATACAAAGAATTTTAAGACATGGGAATTATTTTTACAGATAATATCTCCTTGGATTTCTATCTTCTGATGTGTTGCTTAGGTTATGCATTGTTCATTGTCAGTTCATTGTCAGTTTTGTCTAGAAGACATCCATTTAAAGGGTGGTTTTTTTGTCTGAAATGCAAATGAAAAATAACTGAAGCATAAAAACTGTTTGCCCTCATGTTTCCACTCTGTGCATTCAATGGTAAGTTTTGCCAGAGACTTTTTTCTCTCTTTTTGTTGGTGTCTCAAAAGAAAAGTAGGCAAGCAAGCTTTTGTTGGACGATAATCAGTATTGACTTCAGTTTTGGGGGCAGTAAATTTAATTAGATACAGGATGGCCTATAGAATCTTTGGATGTCTAAATCCACCTTCTGTACAGCGACAGTGTCCCATCTTATGGAATGATGTGGGTCTTCAATAGTAGCTTCAAGTTACGTTGGATTTCAGAGGGAAGAGATGTTCTGACCTGTTTGTATTGGAGACTGCTGCCTGCTTGGTCTGATTTCCTTCTACGTAAAGCTCTTAACAGAAGACAAAATATTACAAATACTGCTTTGGTTTCAGAGGCTAAATTAAATTTCCTTTATTACTGATTGTAGGAAGTTGGTGGTAGACTCCGTGAACTGGAAGCTGCTCTTTCAGAAAATCAAAGAGTTAATACAAAAGCACAAAGTGCTCTTGATCTCAAGAAGCAAAACTTAAAAGGTGAAGAGGTTAAGTACAATGAATTGGTAACACGTATGCAGAAGGTAAGATAATTGTATGTAATTTTCTTTACATACTAACTTAAATTAAGATTGTGGGAACAGCTAGTTTTTCTTTCCTGTTATGGTATGAAGAATCCTATGATTGGCAAGAATTACATCAGGACAGCAGAGACAAATGTTAAGGGCGTTGTTTAATTTGTACAGCATGAGTAGTAGGTTCCCATTAGAAACAGACATGATGCAAATACAAATAAAGAGCAACTTTTTATGGTTCCAGATTTTCTCTTAAGCTCAGCAGAGGTCTGTATAGCTTCAAACTATTATGCTCCATGGACATATGTTGCTCTTAAAATTAAATGGGAAATCTCTGCCTTGCATATTTTTGACAATTGATGTTTTTTATGCAGGAGGATAACTTCTTAGATATTGGGAAGAGCGAGATAATTCTCCTAGTTCTTGGGCAGTTACCACTTTCTGTATTTCATCTGTCTGTAGATATTCAGTACACTTGTGGGGCAAGTGACACATTTGAAACCAAGCAAAGACATATTGCAAGATCATAAAATCTGACAAAGGTTCATAGAAATGTGGTAGTTGAAACTACTTGTTGCTCCTCACCTAAACAACATAAATTTCAAGGTGATAGGTTGTCTCTTAGTTGTTTTTTTTTTTTCTCTCTTGTTCTTTCTTTTGCCTGAAGGATTCTAAAGCGCTAGTGTCAAAGGAGAAAGAAGTAAAGAATCTAGAGAAAGAACTAAATATTTTACTGAAAGAAAGTGAAAAGGATGCAGATGCTTTAGCTGCAGCACAACAGCATTTTAATGCTGTGTCTGCTGGCCTGTCCAGCAATAAGGATGGTGAAGAAGCTACTCTTTCAGGACAGATGATGATCTGCAAAAATGAAATTGGCAAAGCAGTAACGGAGGCTAAACAGGTAAGAAAAAAAACTGTCTATCTCAGACCTGCCTTCATGCTTTTGAAAATTGTCTGAAAACCAATTGACACATGCTTGAAAGATCAGTGAAAAGAGGTGCAGAATATCTAGGCAAGATATTTAACATTTTGGCATGTGCAGTAAGCTAACTTTTTGATAAAATGTAAACAAAATATTCTTGCACAGGGAAATGCTGTAGCATTGCTGTGAGGAAGTATTAGAAACTGGCATTTGAGATATAAAGTAGGATTCACTGTATTCAAATGATCAGTAGTATTGAGTAGGAAAAAATTAGGACTGTTGTCCATGATACACAGTGAAAGACATTTTTACAGTTAAACTTCATGAAATTATCAAAATAAAGATGCCTGAGATTGTGAAATGGAGAGTTTAGAAGAAACTATTTTCTCCTTGGTTAAATTGTATGCTCATCACACAACTGAAAGAGATGACACTTGTTTTGTCTTAAGGTAGAAAACCTCTGCTGGGGTAGTTCTGATAGTGGAGTTTAAATTTCCAAAGTTCACTTTCATTGTCTCACTTAAGGAGAAATTCTTCTCCATAAAGTAACTGGCAGGATGTGTGTACACCACAGCTGTACCCCACCTTATTTTACTTTGTTTCTTCTCAGACTCTATTCTCGTTCTAATACGTTACCATTGTTAAATACAAGATCTGTGTTTTTGTTTCCTAATAACCCCTGCCAGTATTTTCAAAAGCCAAGGCTGCTTTTTGTCATATCTGCAACCAGCGGAAAATTTTGGAAGTTACATGGGCAGCTTGATAGTGCAAGTGTTCTAAATTTGCACCTGCAAGATTGTCTTTGAAGAGGTGGTCCCATATTTGCTTATTCCTTATAGGCTCAAATGAAGTTGAATTATGCACAAAAAGAATTAAAGACAAAAGAAGCTGAAGTTAAAAAGATGGATGAAGGCTACAAGAAAGACCGAAAAGCATTTGAAGCTGTCGAAAAAATGAAAATAACCCTAGAGAACCAAATAAAGGAGCTGAACTATTCAGGTCTGTACAGACTTCTGATGCATAATTTTAGGGCAATCTGTGAATGAGTGTAGAAGTGTTGTGAGTTGACCCTGGCTGGATGCCAGGTGGCCACCAAAGCTGTTCTACCACCTCGCTTCTCAACTAGACAGAGGAGATGATACATGGCAAAAGCTCATGGGTTGAGATGAGGACAGGGAGAGATCACTTGACAATTACTTTCATGGGCAAAATAGACTTGACTTGGAGAAATCAATTTAACTTGATTTTCCAGTCTCTGTTTTGTTCCTGATTTTCTGTACCTCCTCTCCATGAGTGGTGCAGGGGGACAGGGAATGGGGGCTGCAGTCAGTTCCTCACATGTTGACTGCCGCTCTTTCCTCCTCAGGGGCAGCACTCACACCCTTCCCCTGCTCCACCATGGGCTTCCTCCCAAGGGAGACAGTCCTCCCTGAACTTCTCTAGTGTGAATCCTTCTCATGGCCTGCAGTTCTTCACAAACTGCTCCAGCATGGGTCTCTCTTGTGGGGTGCAATCCCTCAGGAACAGGCTACTCCAGTGTGGGTCCCCTGGGGCGGTCACACATCCTGCCAGCAAACCTGCTCCAGCATGGGCTCCTCTGTCCGTGGGTCTGCACCTAGGACCCGTGGTTCTGACAGGACCCTGCTCCAGTGTTGGCTTCCACAGGCTGCAGGTGGATATTTGCTACACTGTGGACCTCCATGGGTTACAAGGCACAGCTACCTCAGCATGGTCTGCACCACAGGCTGCAGGGGAATCTCAGCTCCAGTGCTTGGAGCACCTCCTCCCTGTCCTTCTTCACTGGCCTTGGTGTCTGCAGAGCTGTTCCTCTCACATATTGTCACTCCTCTTTCCAGCCACTGCAGATAGGTTTGGCTTTTTTTCCCCTTCTATAATACGTTATCCCAGAGGCTTCACCACCATCAGTGATGGTCTTGGCCTTGGCCACTGGCAGGTCTGTATTGGAGCCAGCTGGAGGATGCAGAAGTAAAGGAAAACAAAAAAAATTATGCTCTGCTTCCCATCAGTAATTAGGAGGCAATGTTCAGCCACTTCTGTGAAGTAGGACCTCAGTATGCATAAAGGCTGTTTTGGAAGACAGAGGCCTTAGTAGTGGATGCTCCCTTACCTCGTCCTTTCTCTTAGCTTTTACTGATGAGCACACCTTCATAATAGTATGGAATATCCCTTGGACCCCATATGCTGGCTATGTCCATTCCCAACCTATTGCCCACCCACAGCCTACTGGCTTTTGGAAGAGGGACTGGAGGGACAGCCTTAGGGCTGTGCCAGCACGCTTAGCAGTAGCCAAAACTGTGTTATGTCTAGGACTTTTCCATAGAAACACAAAGAACAGGAGAATGAGGGCTGCTTTGGGGGGTGTTAACTCCATTTCACCCAGCCTCAGTGCAGGAGGGAAATGAAAAATCAAGTACACTGCTTTCACGCATAAGGAAATTTCTCTGATTTAGGCTCTGCAAACTCTTAAACATCCACAGAAAGCAGCTTAAAATAATTTGATTTTATCAACTTTGGGCCAAATGTTTTGAAGTTTGATGGCACAATTAAATTCCACCTAAAATTTAGATGGAAAAAGGAGCCAACATCTCTATTGCTTCCTGGTTTTCTGTACCTAAAACACTTCTTAGAGTTTGTTTCTCATGCCAGGTAATATTTGTTTCAGACACTACTCAGAACTGTTAACTGATATTCCAGATTAACCTTTAGAGAAGAACATTACACTTTAAACTTTTTCTTTGCATGTTTGGTGTCACGATGGTATTAATTTTTTCAGCCTGAAGAATTTTAGAAAATCTTCTCTACATGTATGTAGATAAACAGTGTAGGATACCAATTTTTAAGCTAATAGATTTCTCTGCTCTGGATACATGTCTGCTGCTTGTGTTCAACTCTGAAGAAGAGAAAGGAGAAGCCCTCCTAGCAAAAAAGAAGGCGTTGACTTCTGATATCAGCCGGCTGAGAGAACTGAGTGAAAGTTTAATGGCAAAGTTTCCTCATCTACAGTTTACATACAAGTAAGATCTCAGTGTGATCCTGAAAGACGTTTGAAAGGGCTTTTGGGGACATTTTACCAGATAATTCCACCAATGTCTTAGCTCTTGCTTTCCTTTTAGAGCCAGTGAATAATGACTGTCTTACCTGCTGCAAAGTGAAGGGGAAGGTGAGGGGGGAAAGTCAGGAAATGTTACAGTCTTATCAAAGTCACTAGAATTTAAAAGTTTCATCTGATGATGTTTTCAAGTCAAAACTTCAGTAGCTAGAGCCATAGAATCCAAAGGTCTAAGCTGCAAAATATGTGATCATTGTTTCCTGCCTGTGGACACAAGTAGACTTGCTCTTTGGAGGTCAACTCCAGTCAAATATCTGTGTCCCCGGGTTTAATTGTTTGTGTAATAGGCTGAACATACTCCTATAGCTGTGGTAATAACAGAACCCATTGGAAAAATCAATCAAAAATTGTGTGAATAAGTCAAGAATTACATTCTTTTAATGGCTATGTAACTGACTCTTTATTTTCAAGTCTCTTGCTGTGAAGTATTTAATTTAACCATTTTCTGCATGGGGTTCTTTTTCTGATAGAATTTAGAATTGCTTATACCAGAATAATAAGCATCATGGGTTTTAAATACAAATTTTTTAAAGATGTGTGCTAGAAAAACAGACATGATTCATAGTCATAATTTATATTTATTTTAAGACATCCAGAAAAAAATTGGAATGTAAACCACGTGAAGGGCCCTGTTGTGTCTCTTTTTACTGTGAAAGATCTATCCAATGCCAAAGCCCTGGAAGCAGTGGCTGGAGGGAAACTCTATAACATTATTGTGGACACAGAAGTAAGTTTATTGCTTTAATACAGAACGCTGAATTTTGAGATGTGGTCATATAATTCAGGGTTGGCAAGCACATGCCTTGTTACTGAATGCTTGAGAGGGGTTTGGACCCATGTACATGTTTAAATTGGGTCAAGAAAGTAGTGCATAATTGACGGCAACAATGTGTTCTTCTTCCAATGCCCTATTGTCTCACTTTACAAAAGCACTTGTGTACTCAGGTATGCTTTGTAACTATTTTTCATTTGAGGTTACTGGCAAAAAGCTTTTAGAAAAGGGTGAACTAAAGCATCGATACACCATCATTCCATTAAACAAAATTTCAGCCAGGTGTGTTCAAGAAGACACGGTCAAGTTGGCCCAATGCTTGGTATGTAAATAAATACACTCTTTACACTATTTTGCATCTGTCCCATTTTCATTTTATTTCTGTACCAAAAACTTGGGATTCTTAGTGGTTATACTAACACAAATTTCTACAGGATTTGAGGATATGTTGATTTTGTTTCCCTTTGTATCGTTTCAGTAATGTGAGGATTAAATGGGTATTAATTATTCCAATTGTAACTGAAATAGTTTTAAAATGTAATTATACTTTTAGAAAGAGTTTTTATCAACAAAAGACAGAAATCAAATTTGAAACTTCTTATAACTTAAGGTATACTAATTGCATTTCATTTGATTTCTAGGTTGGCCATGCTAACTTGCATTTAGCCCTTTTTCTAATTGAATATGAATCTGAACTGCAGAAAGCAATGGAATATGTCTTTGGAACAACACTGGTCTGTAATAACATGGAAAATGCTGAGAAAGTTACTTTCGACAAAAGGATAATGACAAGATGTGTTACTCTTGATGGAGAGGTCTTTGATCCCCAAGGAACTCTGCATGGAGGCAATTGCTGGTTCTATTCATATAATAATAATAATAATAATAATAGTATTGTGTGTCTGTTGATAGGTTTACTGCTCTTGCATATTTTTTTATAAAAATGAACAGTAACCTTTTTGTTTAGACACATACTGGGAATAATCTGAGCTAAAGTTGTCTTGAGCTGAAATAATATTAATTAATTTAAGAAAAAATTAATGAAAAACTCTGCATAAAGTAATTTAGATTTTAAAGACTTAAGTCTTATTAGACTGTATAATCCTCTTGGAAGCAGAAGGGCTTGGAATTCAAGCACTTTTTGAAGTAATTCATCCTTGATTTGTGATAATTTCATAAATTATGAAAAGTTAGCTGTTTGCACAAGAAACACATGTGTAGTATTCAAAGCTTGCAGAACTAAGTTCTGTAGCGGAGGAGGTAGTCTTTCTCCTCTGAGAACTCTAATTTTAGCCTAGCTGCCTTATCTGTTTCTCAACTAAAATAAATCATCAACTTGCATCATTATTAATGTTTAGAATTTGCAATTGCCAGTGGTGAATCCACTGGTCTAATTCTAATTAGCGTGGCTTTTTAATTTTTTTCATTGAACAGGTGCATCCTCACAGGCTGCACCAATATTGTCTAAACTTCAAGAACTGAAAGATGTTGAAATAGAACTCAAGAAAAAGGAATCTGAACTTGCAGCTGTAGAGAAGGAGTTGGCAAGCTTAAAGACGGTTGCTGAAAAGTAAGGTTTGCACTACGCAATGTGTATCATTTCTCTTAATGTGGCTGAGTAAATTTAATATAACGAGTTGTTTTGGGAAGCCATAGGGCTTTTGAGAATGCGATATGCAGGAAATAATTCCCTTTCTCCCTCTCCTCCCAATATAATTAGTAAGTTCAGCAATCAAAAAGCAAATGCAGTTTTTAGATAACACATGCAAAAAACCTTTTTTGGATAATACAGGGCAAAAAAAAAAGGGTACACGTTCATGTCTAATTGAAATTGGTTGAAGTTTCATGAAGTTCACTGAAGAATGGATCTGTTCCAGACATATTTTTAACACATGTACAGAATTCCAATTTGTGGTCAGTCTTATTTTTCTCACAAGAAAATATAAGACTGTTTAAAAGGAGTATCTGAGTGATACTGCTGTAAACATTTAAATAATTTTAAGTATATTTGGTTTTTAGCTACTCAGTTACTGAATATGATATTAAAAGATGGAATAGAAAAATATGTTTAGTCAGTTCTGCAAAAATGCCATAAGGAGGTAGTGTTGCAAACATGCTATCTACCAGCTGGATTTATTTTTTCAGATTGTTTTGAGCTGCAGTAGACTTCCAGAAGTATAGCCAAGAGGAGGAAAGACCTTTTGCTTTTAGATATCTTTTCTTTAATTCTTCAGCCTAACATCTGACGTGCTGCCAGTTGGGTAAAAAAAGTGATCGCTGGGTTGTTGCCAAATTCCATGTGTTGCATGTGTTTTAATATGTCAGATCAAGGCTAAATAGCAGGAGCTACATATATAATAACTTACATGCTTACAAACCTTGCAATTATTGTTAAAGCACTTATATCAGTTTTTCATTCATTTAAGCTTATTTGCCGTATTTATCACTGTATCTCACATAAGAATCAGAATATAGATATTTATCTACTAACTTCAGCTTTGAAAGTGAGATGCTGGGTACCCTTCCCTATAGCAGTGTGTGTCACTACTGTCTCCAAAGGTACCACCAACTGAAGCAGCAGTGGGAGATGAAGTGTGAGGAAGCAGAGCTGTTGCAAAAGAAGCTTCATCAAAGTGCTTACCACAAACAAGAGGAAGAGCTGCTTGCCCTGAAGAAAACCATTGGTGACAAATGTGTTCTTATTCTTTTAACTGAAAACTAATTGCTGAGAATGAGATGAATATCAGGCTGTTTGAGTAACAGAATGTTTATTTAAGAAAGAAGTACTTTTCACTTTAAAAATACTAGCTTTATATTTTGGAACATGCAACAAATACAGAATCAAAGTATACTTGCATGGAGGTAGTTCGCTTAAAGTTGGTCATTCGCTTATAGTAAAGGTTATACTCTTATTAAATGTTTTTATAATAAAGGAAACTACGTCTTTGCAGGGAGGTTTAAAAATTTCTCTAATCCCATATTTGAGTAATCTTTTCTTTTTTCAAGCCATCTGTTTCTGTAGATATTTAAGGTTAGTAATATTTTTTTGCCTAACAAGAAAGCATTGGAAAGTAATAGTGTTTCACACAGCTAAGGAATGACAAAAATGCACAAAATGCAACAACAAGTAAAAGTAAAAAGAAGTGATACATCTCTAGACATAGTATTCTAGGCAGGAGGTGATAGCTTGTTAGGCAGCCATCTAATTAATTACTTCTTGATCCTGAGACCTGACATATTCTTCACTCTGTTAGAAAAGAAAAGTCATCTTTTCATAATGGCTGCTTGTCTGTTTGGTCCCCTACCAGTAACTGGTAGCAACAGCACACAGTCTTAGAGTAATCATTGAAATATCTGACTTCAGCAACTAGTGAGTGTTCAACCACTTTTTTTCTGCTGGAGGCAAAAAGAGATTTGTTTCAGTTGGTGTTTAGGATGTAAATTTAAAGATGAGAACAGTACCCAATCTCAGTACCCTACTTCTTGATTCAGTGGATTGTGAAGAAACATTAAACAAAACTGAAGAGAGCAAAAAGAAAGCAGAAGAAAAATACAAGGAATTAGAGAATAAAATTAAAAATGCAGAAGCAGAATGTCTAAAAGAACGAAAAAATGCGGAGCAGAAACTAGACAATGCCAAGAAAAAGGCAGACTCTTCAAGCAAAAAAATAAAAGATATGCAGCAGGTAAGACTTCACTTCTGTTAGCATTTTTCTCAATGTTTAAAGTGGCCGCAAAAATCAGAAAGTTTGATTCTCATGAGGTTTTAATGCTATAAGTTTTAGAACTTAATATATTACAGTGTAGTCACTGACACAGTCAGTGACTGAGATTTTTTGTCTTTTTCTTTCTTTGTTTTTGTGAGATTGCACCCTTGCTCAAGAATGGATGCTGTTAATCTCCTACAGCATTTACTACATCAAACTGAATCTTAATTCTTTCCATTTAAGTATAACTAATAAATTGGAAAACATCTCTCTAGGAAGTGAAAGGTTTAGTTCTGGAACTTGAAGAGCTGAAACAAGAGCAGGCCTCCTATAAACAACAGATGGCAGCTGCAGAGCAAGCAATCAAATCCTACCAGGAGCAAGTTGATGCTATGGGGGCTGAAGTGGCTAAGACAAAGGTAAAAGTGAATACTGTGTTTCATTATCCGTTTTGATGTTAATCTGTGTGATCCTCTGAACCTCACATTATAACATGTATTTTTTTCTGCAGACTTGCTTACCACACTCAGTCAGCCCTAGGTAGTTTATTTTTTTGCTTCACTTTCACATGTGCATTTTTTCTCCTTGCTGTGTCGAGTCTAATAAGGCTTTAATGCCACCTGTCAAAGAAGCCAATAAATGTCTGCTGATTTGCTTTTTCAGGAATCTGTAGAGAGATCACAGCAGGAGCTTGCCAAGCAAAAGGAAGTAATTGCATTACATGATAATGCAATTAAACACAAATCTGCGGAGATGGTAAAATACAGAGAACAAAATAATGAATTACAGCTTAAGGTTAAAGAATTAGAACACGGCATCACCAAATGTCAACAAGAGGCTGCTGATGCTGCTGCCAAGGTATTTCAAAATTGTGATTTCTTCACATCTTGTGACCAAGAATGGTTATTTCCCTTGCCACATGCAAAGGAAATATCCTTTTTTCTTTAAGCACTGTCATATTTGCAGCTCTTAATGTGAGAAGTTTTATCCGAGGAAGAGGGAGTGGAAATTCTACATTGTAAAAGAGCTTATCTGTACGGAGTAACAGAGGGTAGATCATGGTGAGAAAGTGATCAGTGAGAACATTCCAACTGCATGGACAAAGTAGATAACTAATTAAAGAAGGTAATTCCACGATGTAGTGACATTGGTATAGTTCAGATGTAGAAAAAAAGTTTCAAGTAAGTAAGTAAGATACATGTGAAAGCTATCTTAAATTCTTGGTTTGTCCACAGTCAAGGAAATCACATGAAACATTGTAAATATATGTACCTGTGCTGCATCGGGGTAGAAGACTTAATGTGGTAGAGTAATTTCAGATTGTAGATTGGGTTTTTTTCTGGGGTTTTTTTGTGTGGTTTTTTTTTTTTTTTAAATTTTTAGTTCACATTCGAGAAGGGTGAGGAAAAAGCCTCAACATATCTTTTTGTTTACAGGTGGCCAAAATGCTGAAAGAATACAAGTGGATAGCTTCAGACAAACCACTCTTTGGCCAGCCAAACACAGCCTATGATTTCAAAAGTAGCAACCCTAAAGAAGCAAGTCAGAAGCTGCAGAAATTGCAGGAGCATAAAGAGAAATTGGGAAGGAATGTGAACACGAGAGCTATGAACATGCTTTCTGATGCAGAGGAGAGGGTAAACATTCTGTGCTTTAACCTGTAAAGATTGGGCAGGCTGGTTGTATGGTATATACAGTATATACAGATATATGTAATGTAGCTTTATGTTTTCATATGCTCTATTTCTCAATATACCAAAAATAAAACTAAACCTTCATGAGATAGCAGGAAACCTTTTGCTGGTTCTTTCATACTAATCTTATGTCTTTGAACTGTTCATTGGCATAGCAGGTTTCTAGGTTACTCATAATCTTGACTTTGGATGGTAAAAAATACTATTTTATTCCTCCCTAAGTTGATGCATTAGCAAGCTTTGTGACATCCATTAGAGTATCTGAGACCTTTATACTGTATTAAAAGTTGCAGGACAAAAAAAATATTCATCTTCAAGCATCATAGCTTGACAATGTAGCAGGGTTGTCTTGAATTAATCTGGACCTTCAGGGTGTTCCAGGATTGTTAGTTAAATTCTCAGATTCTCAAAACTGTCCACTGATTTTACCCTTCAACTTTGCTAGTACTGTTTCCTCCTATCAGTCTCCAGAATCATCCTTTCTTCTACAGAAAAGCAAATGAAACATGATTAAGTTGGAAGTGCAACTTCAGAAGAGCAATGTTGTCCTTCCCCTTTGCTGATTGTTGAAAATTCTGATGCTTTAATTTGCAAATAATCCCAAAATTTACATCCTTCATGCAGCTAAATGAATGCACTGGATTTTAATCTTGTGGTTAATGAGTATTTCATAGCTACGCAATGACACAGTGAAGCTGTAAGATTAGCACAAAATGCATTTGAGGACAAAGTTCATTGAAATCAATCTTTTCTTCTCATTGCACCAGTACAATGACTTAATGAAGAAAAAAAGAATTGTAGAGAATGACAAGATGAAAATTCTTGCAGTTATTGACGAGCTTGACCAGAAGAAAAAAGAAGCTTTAGATATTGCTTGGAAAAAGGTATGACACTTGAAATTTATCTTCATGTTTAGCAGAGGATCAGATTTATCTTAGATTGCTTTTTTGCATATTTCCTTGGGAAAAAACAAATCTATTTTCAGAACTAATATCTCTGACCTATATTTAAAAATAACCACTTTATTTCTCCTGTTTATTCCCACTTTTGAGAATAAGATTTGAATTCTATGAGAATTGTAAAGGTCCAGTTAAACCTGCAAAACTACTTTCTCATTCCCTTTTAGTGCCCACAAAACTTTCATGAAGGTTAAGGCATATTGAAATACAGTTGGGTTTTATTTTTGGTTGTTTTTTCTTTTCTTAAACCAATATTTTACCCGAATTAAAATTTTCTGGTTCTATGTTGCCCTCTGCAGTACGGGGCTGTGGACCTGGGGTACTGCTCCTGTTACTGTCAGGGTACATAATTTTGGGGTGGAGCAATGTCTGATTTATGTTTCTGTTATTTAGGCACTCTGCCTTTTTACCAGTTTTCTCATATAATGAATTATAACAAAAGTATAAAATTATCCCTGTCTACATGGAAATCTTTTGACACTTTCTTTTCTGCTGTACCAGCAGAACTTGTGCTTTTTGGCCCTTGAGAAAGCTGATTTTAACCAAGATTAAATTGCACGCAGATGAAGTATCTGTTTAATTATTAATTATCCTGCCTGTACTTAGGATATCACTGACAAAATGGTACCTTTTCATTGTAAAAATCATGTTTGGTAGAAATTAGTGAGCTGTAATTCAAAAGCATCGTACGTGGTGGAATAAGTGTGTTTTCAGTTAAATTCCTAAACCTAGGAAATTTTAATCTGCATTTACAAAGTTGCATCCCATCCCATACCTGGACATGGCTTAAGTAAGCCTGGGAAGCAAAAGAGTGGGGAGCATGACAGTGTGTATCTCTTACATGGTGCTTGTACTTTAAGTAGTCCATTAATTGGGAGAAATCGCAATTTGCCAATTAATATATCTGGGTTAGGGCATAACCGTTTCCCTGGCGGATAGCATAAAGAAGCCTTCCAATACATCTTCCATTTGATCCTTCTAAAATGCTTAGTATGAGGTGTCATACATCTTTTGGTGTTGCTTCTCTCTTTAGTACAGAAAAAATAAAAGCTAGTGTTACCTCACTACCTTGTAGTGACATGGGAAGTCACAGTGTTGAACTGGGAAAGATGTCTCGAGCATCGTGCTGCTTGCCACTAAGTTTTTCATTCTTTTTGCTCTTGATCCAAAGAACGTTCATACATCTTTTGTGGTCTGACTTCTAGGTGAATGAAGACTTTGGTTCCATTTTCTCAACACTCCTGCCCGGAGCCAGAGCTATGCTAGCAGCCTCTAAAACTCACAATGTCTTGGTTGGTATGGAGTTCAGAGTTGCCTTAGGAAACACCTGGAAGGAAAACTTAACAGAACTTAGTGGAGGACAAAGGTTGGTGAATTCACTTGTTTTCCATTGTCATTGTGTACATAATTGATATGTCTAACTAATGAATGTTCTGAAAAGCAAAAAATTAATCTTTTCCTTGTCAAGTCAGGGACTCTGGCACCTTCCAAACGGACTCACTATTGGAAACACTATTAATACGTTCTGACTTAGAACAATGCTTTACTTAGTATAAGATAACAAACAAGATTTTACTCCACACAGAAATGAATTTTTAAAAAATGAATTGAATGGCCAGAAAACCACATTTAACTCTAGGTAATACTGACGTAATGTTGAATTAAACGCTCCTCTCCTTGAGTTGTAACCACAAAAATCTAAATAGGCGAGTATTTCCCTGGTATAAAAGTGGTGTCATGGCAACAGTTTTCCAGCGTCTATGGCTACTATGTAAGGCATGTGTGTCTTTGCAACTTCTAAGGAAAAAAATCTTCATAAACTGAAAAGCAGAAACAGAATTTGGGAAGAGGTGAGACAGAGATACAGAACTTTCTGAGGACAGAATACTTGAAGAACCAGACATGGAAAAACATCACTGCAAAAGTCAGAACTGAAAATAGAACAACAGCATAATTTAAAATACCATCACCCAACTAACATGATCTTTCAATAAGAAGTAATATTTGCTGTTTCTGACAGAAAACTTCACATTTTGAAATGGGAAACTATCATTCCATCTCTTCAGAATCATAGCAGTAATGTGCTTTTGAGGGAGCATTTTAGAATCATAGAAACTTTTAGGCTGGAAAAGCTCTCTTAAGATCATCAAGTCCAACCATTAACATAACTGCCAGGTCCACCATTAAACCATTTCACTAAGCCCCACATCTACGTGTCTTCTAAATCCCTCCATGGGTGCTGACTCAACCAGTTCTGTGGGCAACCCATTCCCATGCTTGATAACCATTTCAGTGAAGAAATTTTTCCTAATACTGAATCTAAACCTACACTGGCATAACTTGAGGCCATTCCTCTTGGCCTGTCTCGTTACCTAGGAGAAGAGGCCAACCCCAACCTGGCTACACCCTCTTTTCAGGCAGCTGGAGAGAGCAGTAAGGTCCCTCATGGGTCTCCTCTCTAGGCTAAACAATGCCAGTACCTGCTCCTCATCAGACTTGTGCTCCAGACCCTTTATCACCTTCGTTGCCTTTCAACAATTGTTTTCAAAAGCCAAAGCCTTTCAGACAAGAGTAAATCATAACTTTCTTGTCTCCATACTAGATCATTGGTGGCCTTATCCTTGATATTAGCCATGCTCCTCTTCAGGCCTGCCCCAGTTTACATCTTGGATGAAGTGGATGCAGCCCTTGATCTCTCTCATACCCAGAATATTGGGCAGATGCTTCAAACTCATTTCAGACACTCCCAGGTATGATCTTGAAATTATTGTGGTAATAGAATGGTTTGGGTTGGAAGGGGCCTTAAAGATCATCTAGTTCAATCCCCCACCACAGGCAGGGACACCTCTACCAGGCCGGATTGCTCAGAGTTCCATCCATTATTTCCAGAGGTGGTCTGGCACTGAGGCTCTGAGCTGTTTACCTCTTTTATTCTAGGGACGTGTGTTATATTTCTGAGTTGTTTCAACTGAAAGCTAGACTGATGATATGGCAATGGTGAAACTTAAATGTTGTTGCTGCACTGGTTAAAAGGGAGCAATAGGGAGGAGTATCTGTGATACCCTCAATTTCAGGCATGACAATATCCTGAATTCTTTTTTCCTAGAGTTCTGTAACTTGATGTTAAAAATATTTCATGTTGACCCTATTGAAATAAGTCAGGTACTAGTGGCAAGAGTCTCTGTATCATTGTGACCTGTACATGAAAAAAAGGCAGTACTCATCTCTATTTGATGTAAGGACTTGACCATTCCCACTTAGGAGAGTGAGGAGGGGAACATTTGTAACCAGTATTGCAAAATGATTTGAATAGTATCTTTTGACTAGGTAAGATCTTACATTCTTTCGTGATTAGTGGCACAGTTTTTTCTGTTTTCTTCCACGATGAACAGGCATCATGCATTGTGGACTGTATCCCAGGCCAGGTGCTGGGATATGGACAGAAGTGTCATTTGCTGAAGAAAAAGTGTGGCCTGTGGGTGTACACTGACCTGTGTAGCATATTCTGTAGGGCCGTGGTTAGTTTTAGAATATTTTTTTAAGATTATTACTGAGGTATTAGCCAAATGAAGGAAAGGGAATCCTCTTTTTGGAAGCCTTTTCTAGAGTTGTCTAAAGTCTTTATTTGGATAGCAACATTTATTTTAAGTGTTTCTGGTTTGTTTTAGTTTATTGTGGTGTCCTTGAAGGATGGAATGTTCAACAATGCAAATGTCCTCTACAAGACCAGGTTTGTGGATGGTGTATCCACTATTGCAAGATACAGTCAGAATCAAAACAAAAAAAATGAGTCTGCCCGCAAGAAAGCTGAGAAAGTATGTACGAAGAAGTAAAGAAGACCTGCAGAGCTGGGAAGGAGTGGTCCTTGATGTGCAGTAGCACTTTCTTAAGTGTTCCCTGTTGCTTTTTAAATTTTTTCTAATGTAAATTTAAAATTTAACTAATTTAGCTATTAGTTCATGTCTGCATCTTATTAAGAATTGAAAGTCATAGGGCCTAGTCTGTAACAGTCTGTTCTACTAAGTAAGCTGCACAATTTTAATCCTCTTGGTGTGCTGTAATTCCTGTCATTCCTCTGTAAGCATTTACATATAAATGTATATAAGCAGTAGCTGCATAAACTTAAAGCCTTTCGATGAGGAAAATATTATTTAACTACGAGTGTTCTACAGCATTCAGAAGAGCTGTTGCAAAGTGTAATAACAATCTTCCTCACCTGTTGTCAAATTTCAGAGAAAAGTGTCATACCAATTTTTGCTGGTATGTAATTGTTTGTTAAGGAGCAAAGCACTCACCAACAACTAACTCCCAAGCTATTCTTACAATTTTGAACCTGTTGCTATTAAAGAAAACTACACAACCTGGTGGTGTGTGTGCTTTCTTTCCTCCCAGTTTTTCACTGAACACTGCCTACTCAGAATCAAACCCTTTCTCAGTTTTGAACTTACTTGAATGTATCCTGCTGCTTTCAGTGGCCAGAAATGACATGGCTGTGGGGCTCATGCCCAAACCACAGAAACCCAGCTTTGTCACAGCACCGCAGTGCAGGTCTCTGCTCACCACAGCACAGGACCCACGCATGGTCTGTGTACGGTCTGACAGCATTTCTCTTGACAGGTGATGCTTCAGCCACTTCGTGCCAAGCATCTGTGAGGTTTGTGTTTGCGTGCTCTCCTCTGCTCACCTCATTAATGTCCCTTCCTTCTTCTTCTTCCTTTCAGAATACTGTTTAGAAAAATGCATATAATAGAGGTTGCACTGGAGGTGGAGGGAAAACATGTCTGGAATAATGTGGAAATACTGAAACTCTTGACTATTTCTTAAAATCTCATGGCCTCATCTACCATGTATATGTAATATATACCAGACTGTATATATAATAAATGCAAACAATGTGTCTGTGTAATACAGACACATGTCCCCTAACCCTGCCTGGTTG
This sequence comes from Cnemophilus loriae, assembly GCA_013397755.1. Classification (NCBI taxonomy): domain Eukaryota; kingdom Metazoa; phylum Chordata; class Aves; order Passeriformes; family Corvidae; genus Cnemophilus; species Cnemophilus loriae. Next base: position 77,314 of record VZTF01003812.1, on the reverse strand, counting down.
CAGGAGACCAAGCTCTGGGTTCAAAAACACAGTTCCTTCCAGGGCTGCAGAGCCACCGTGTGTCTCCAGGAGGCGCCGGCGGTGGGCCAGCGCGGAGCACAACAGCAGCACACTCTGAATCTGGAGCACAGGAACACTATAAAATACTCACTGCAGGAGAAAAAACACTACTAGTTACTCCAAGGAACAGGTCATGCAGCTTTTATTTAGTTTTTACCTTTTTGGTAAGTAGGAGGGTTTTCTTTCAGTCAGACCATTCACATATTTGGACAGTACAGATTGCAGTGAATTTGATGGAGATCTTGCAACATTAGAAAACTTTTCTCAATATACATCCATTTTAGCAACAGCGTGTAAGTCAGAGCGAGAGTGCTCGAGTCGAGTCTGCGCACTGCACGCCAGGTATACAAAGCATCGCAGCAGCACAAGAAATGCCCGTGCTGGGCAAAGTACAGTGTTTTACATAGTGCAATCACTTTTAGAGGAGAAACTCTAGGAAGGCCACATCTATTTTTTTTTTTTTTAATCCCATCAAGTTTACAAATGCAAGGGGGGTAGAAATCAAACCTCTGACTTAATTAGCTTTTGTACAGGTAGGTTTTGTGTATAGGCACATGCTTTAGAGAGGAGCTCTGAATCTGCTCTGTAATCACGAGAAAGACATATTGCTTTGTGATTCAGAAAGTGTCATACCGTCTCTAACCTTCCTAACACTCTTGGGCCAGAGTTGTTAATCCAGCTGTTTTTTATAGAGTTCCTAGAATGCGCTCTTCCCTCTAGTGTAAATCCCCAATAGAGAAATTCAGGTTGCTATTGACAATGATTACAATTATTCTACGTACAGTCCTTTGACCATACTAGGCCTTGCCTCTGAATACTCCAGTCCACAGTGAAAACTCAAATTACCAGAGACATGGAGGCTCTTGCTTTTCTGTTACTGTCACTCACCAATATGAAAAAACCCAAGTCAGACAATGAACTGCTACAGCAAAGCATCACTGGTAATATTCACCTAATACAAAAAAAAAAAAGAGCACTCATGACATTAACATGTCACGGTAAGCAAGTTTTTAAAGATACTGCAAAATTATTTGCCCAGTAAAATTTTAAAATGTACACTGTGCTCAATAGTTCAAACTACACGTAAACAAAGAGCAGCTCCCTGCAACAAGATGTAAATCAAAACATTATAGCACCAGCTCCCAGCACCAAGGAGTTGCCCACTGACCAGTTCTAGTGTACAATGCAATAGTGCTCGCTGAGGTTTCTGCTACACAAGAGCAACAGTGGGACAGCTCTGCTCATTTCTTCCTGACATTCTCTTACCAGGTGTGCACAAATGATATTCTTCCCTATGGAGAGCAAGTCAGACAATAAGATTGTTACAGTACCAGAAAACACTGACTGGGGAATGGCACCTGAGGGGAAAGTAGGTACTGCATACCTGAATCTGAATAAATGGGCATGGAGGAAATGTGACGTCATCTGAACAATCCTCTCCCTAACAGAGCAGATCTGAAAGGAGCTGCAAGAAAAGAAACAAGCCTTCCTGTGCTGAAAGCCATGAACGTGATATTGCCCACACTAATGATTTTATTTCACCATCAGCAAAGCATTTATCCCCAAAAAGCTGTACACATACTGGTCAGATGATGGAGCAGTGCTATCTTCACACCATTAAAAGTCTGTTGCTATAGTGGTCAGATTTGTCTTTTGTCGGAGGAGGGGAAAAAAAAGGAGACAGGCAGCAGGGCCACATCACCATATAGCAATTTTACTCCCATGTTAACGCAGATATCATCTTCTTAAGTGCAAATTGCTCGAAACCAGCATGACTTGGGCTCTGATAAATGACAGATGATTCAGTTTCTTACAAATATTGACAAGTCTAAATTGTTACAGGTTTCCAAAGCAAGAACAGGTTTACGAACAAGAAGGGAATAAAACATTACCACTATTAAAAAAATGTGTAATTTCAAACTTCAAACGCTCTTCAAAAACATATCTAGAAAAGATTATTTTCGGGTTTTTTTTTTAAATTTCCTGGAGCTAAGGAGTGTCCATGCAAAACAATTTTGAGAAGAGCAGTGTTCCACCTGGGTACCAACTACGCTCAACTTTGTCCCACACAGCTCAGTAAAGTGCTCTCTTGTGCATCCTTTGGGGGAAAAAGTTCTCATTTAAAGTTTGGGAGGCCGAAGTTGCCAGCTGGGGAAGGCATAGTCTCGGTTAATCCATGCTGAGGTCAGAGAAGGAGGAAGGAACGAAGTTAACAGTACTCTGCCTTTCATAATGCACAGACAACAGGCTGCAAGGGAAGAGCGAGCAGAAGCAGAGGTGGGTGTCAGATGAAACTCTGCCCCTGGGAAGCCACAGGAGTTTACCACAGGCCTCATCAAGGGAAGCATTTTGTTCTCTACAGATAACAAACACCAGCACTACTGGAGTAGACACCAGTTAACAGACCTCTACATAAAAAACATGTGAAAACTAAACATGCTTTTCACTTTCTGTGCTGGTGGTTTTTCAACAATTTTTTTAAAGGACAAAGGGGGTCTGAGTAACATTCTTCTGCCGATTGAAAAAAAAAGGCATCTTGCCCTTGCATTTCTTATGTTGCACACTTACAAACATTCTAGGGCAGATAGAGGTATTTGCTGATAAAACAACTAACAATCAGCTTAAGAGTAAAAATAATATTAATGGGGAAAAGAATTTAAGGCATTTTTTATTTTGGCCAGGAATGATGCATCCTACAGAGTAATCTTCATTTCCCCACTTGGTTTTCAGACCACTGCACTTTTTTGTTTTTGTTTTACATGGCACTTCGAAATTTATGTTTTACAACTTAGTCAAGATTTTCAAGTGTTTTCTTCAACACAAACGCTCTCTCCTGTAGCTCGGGTCTGCTATCTGATGCCATTGTAGACAACGAACGAATGAGGTGCTCTCTGCTTTCTGGTGTCAGGCTTTCCCACTGTTGAGCTTCTGTGCAGATAAAGACAGACAGACATTGGACATGAGCACCAGAAAACAACAACAAAAAAATTCCAAAAGGACATTGCTTTCCCCAGAGAGGCTAAAAGAGTGACTGCTTCAAGTTTTCACTCCCAGTCCATACTGCACTTCCAGAAGAACTCAGATTCACCTGGACGCTCAGGTGCATGTGCTGCCTCCTGCCAGGGAGCTGTGCCTCTCTAGTCCAGGGGTCATTGTCTAAGCCTGTAACATGTGAACACAAGGGCCTGAAGAACCACATGTTTCCCATGTTGCAACTGGCTCATGAAAGAGGCATGTAAGATTTTTGCCAGAATAAAGGAAACATGAAATGCCTAACAGAAACCCAAAGGAAAAATGTGCCACATAACAACTGCAGACACATGTGAACCTGAGACCTAAGAAGACTCATCCTGTGAAGTCAATTCTGCAAGGCTTGAATACTAAATAATAATGAGAAACCAAACTTGCCACTGAGAGGGTAAAAATCACTCCTCTGTACCAAGAGGAGCTCTCCCCTCTGTGGAGCTTGAATGTAACACAGACAGATCTGACGAGACAGTTCTGTGTGCTCCATGTGGGACCCTCCTTGCTGAACATTTTCCTCACCAAAGGAATAACCAACAGTACTTTAGAACTTGATACTAGCCTCAGTTACTTCAAGCTCTCTCCTACTTCCAAGTCCCAGCTTCCCCCAAATCGCCCAGTGCTGCAAGCAGAAGATTAGGCCATCTCTCCAGAGTTCCAGGCCATACAGCCAGGTGCCATCTTTACCAAACAGTGGCTCTTCCAGGTGCCAAGTAAAAAGTCTCACCTTGTAGTTTGGTGAGCAGCAGTTGTATCACAGACAAAGCTTCTGTTCTTATGGACGTGTAGCTTTTGTTTTCTAAGGGATTTAAAGAAAACAGACAAGAAAACCGAAAACCACATTGAGAACCAAAGGCACTAAACTCACAAAAGAGTCACCTCTGTGATCTCCAGACCACTTCTGTTAGCAGAGTTCACTGAGTTTGTGCTGTCAGTCTGCAGTGCCCCTCAGTTAGGCACATTTGAATGGCAGAAAGTCAACAACTGGAGGCTGACAAATCAACTAAACCTTGTGCGCTGCCTCTGCCACTACCACAGAGGTACTGTTCCTTACATATTCCAACAGGGAACAAAACACTGCCATAGCTGCAGGGTAATGGCAGACAACTGTGCATAACGGAGTGTTGTGGTGAGCTGTACTGGCTAGAGACCACACAAATGTTAACAAGTAGCATTAAGTGAGGGTACATAAACCCCATGCCAGCCATCAAGCACAAACTTGTCACCAAAAGTTACTTGGTCTCTGAGCTAAAATCTCACTAAGGAGTCCTAGTCCTCATTCCATGAGGACTGATACCTAAAAGAAACTTTCTCCAAAGGGGTCTCTAAATTGGTATCTAGCTCTGAAGTAGGTGCTGTCTTTAGGCACATCAGAAACACGACCACATGCAGGTATGAGATTAGGGGCAGTGTTACAGGACATGTAGGAACACTACCAAAGTAATGAAGAGGCCCATGACTGTCAACGTGACACAGGCAGCACTTATATCCTCTATGTATGGGTGCCCTGCTCTGGTAGAGTACAAACTGCCTTCAAGCCTTGGAGCTTCATGCACTGGCTATCTGAGAAAATTTGGGGTATCTTTTGAATACTATAATCTTGGATACATAACACATACGTATCTAAGAAGTCTGAATGGTAGAGGAGAAAAGCTTGTGTTTCATTAAATCAGGAATAGCTTGATTGTGTTCTGAGAGGTTGCGCAGTCTGCTGCCTGCCTCTTCCTCCCCTTGCAGAGCTCTCTTGCACCAGAGGAATGCACCTCTCTGTGCACTGGACCCTGCACAGTACTGTCTTGAACACTGCAACTTCACAATAATCACACCGCAGAGCAAGGAATGGCTAAATGTTACCTCTGACAACTTCTGCTTATTCCGCATTTCCTCCACTACACAAACCCCCAGAGGACAACTGTATTAGTAAGCCATTAATCATTCATCACAAACCAGAAGTCCATTTACCTAAAGAATGGGTGATAGAGGAACAGGTTTCCAACAGTATTTCTGTCAAAGCCACGGGGTCAGAGTGCTCCTCATCAAACAGCATTAGCCTGTCAAATGCAAAAACAGTCAGGCATCCTGCATCACTGGGACAAGAAGTCTGCTCAACTTCTCCAAGAATTCAGTGTCATCAAGTTCAGTAAACAGTTTCCAGCAACAAACAGAAGACAAACCACTGAAGTGGACTGCAGAAAGAAGAATTACCCTTGAAAGTAGGCATTCATTGCTTGTAGCACTCCAAGCTGCACTTTCCACGTGCTGAGTTTCAGACGGTCACACATTAACTTGCAAAACTCTTGGCGATAGCAACCTACAGGAAAATAAGGACATCATTGTGTTACCAGAGGGAAAGGCAGAAGGAAACACTTACTGATCTGTCTCCAAAGTGCTCCTCAGCAAGTGACATCAAGCTAGTCACTGCATATGACCAAGTGAACACCCTGAAAATCTTCACCACATCAACTCACTCATTACAAATGCTGGCAGACGAAACAGCTGCCATTACACACTCTGGAATGCTAACAAAAGCAACCTTTTCCCACCCCTTGCTGACTATTCCCAAATTCTTCCACCTTGTACCAGCTTTGATGCAAACATAAACATGACCAGCAGTTAGGCTTCTTTTCATTAGGCAAGCCACCTCACTCATCCTGCACGCCTATAAACTCAGAACATTTTTGCCATGTGAATTTAAGACAACAGTAAAGGAATTTTCCCAAAGACGGGTTACTTCTCACTGAAGAACCTCACAAGCTGCAAGCAGTGAGATCCTGCATCTTCTCAAAAGCCTCCCACTGTGCACATGATCTCCAGGTCCTTCCCTTCTTCCGCTTTCCATTTTAAGAGAAAACAGTTTGTTCTGCATGTCATCAGCTGACTTACGCTGTGTCTCCGGGCTCCTCGGCCAGGCTTTGCCCAGGGTCTCGAAGGCACAGATCAGGGACTCCATCTGAACCTCCTTCTCCTTCATGTCCTCATCCTCTTCATCGTGCTTTGGAAAAGTCGCTCCCATGTTCTCCAGAGAGTTCTGCAGAGGCCACGGGGGAAGGTGTGACTGACAGAAGGACAAGGGCAGGCTGGGCACACGCTGCAGTGCAGCTCAGTCTTCCCCTGCAGCCTGCACACACCAGCCCTTGTGCCCAGCTCTGGCGCTGTTGGCAGCCTGCAAAGCGGCACAGTGGGCTCTGTGGCCCAGCACTCAAACACATGCCTGTGCTACACAAGACCCACTTGCAGAGATGCAAGGCCCTGCTCATACTAAACACAAGCACTCTACACAGCTTCCCAGGAGCCTTTTGGTGCCTGTAGAGCAGCCACAAATTAACTTTTCACAAGGTAGCATGGCAATGGTGGACATCACAGACAGGGCTCTGTCTAGAGAACCGCTGGGCTAATTCAGAATTTAGGCAGCACAGGTAGAACCACCCTAGGGCTCACCAACAGCCTGGTATTCAGCCCCAAAGATCTGGCTGAGTGTGGGGTATCTCTCATATCATCAGCCCTCTGGGCAGAAGCCTGGCATGCAGCCAGCATCATTGGGACTGTCACCACCTGAGTGACAGCTTTGAAAGAGAGAAAACTCAAGAAGCTGAACTGTCACCTTCTTTATCATAGGAAAGATGATATCAGCAAGTTCATGGAACCGGTCTTCCTTTGTTGCCTGCAGCACCCCAGCTGCACAGCGCAGTGCCACCATCTTATACTTCAAGTTTTCTTTACGACATTCTTTCAGAAGAGCCTGGACAACATCTGTGATGGTGGGCTGACCAGGCACTGACTTCTGCAACTCTGCACTGAAATGCAAGGCACATGTACACTATCAGGTTAATCTCTTCCCAAAATCCACTGTTCCCAGAGAGGAATTAATTCCTGTGTCCAGGCACTCAGTTGCCTATCAATAATTGTAACAGATGATACACTGGGGTGCTCTTTCTCACTCTTTGTTGGTCCTCCCTGTTTTATTTTCTTCTTTTCTCACATCCTTCCAAGGCACTTGCTCCCTCACTACTCTTCTACCTCTTCCTCTCTTTTCCCATTTAAGGTCTGCATCTTCCCCCTTCGTCTCTGCTTTCCTCTTAGCAATTGTGGCCTCTCAACATCCTCCTCTTCCTCTCTAAATCAACCATTTACTTCTGCAGGTCTCTCTGAGGCATCACTTGCTCCTCACATGCCAACAGGAGATCAGGATGGCAATGACAAGCTTTCTAGAATCTCCTTAGTACCCTATAGGCAATAACACTGTACAACAACCTCGCTTTTGAGATCTCAGATCCTGAGGGTACCACCTCATTCAAGGCACTTACCTGCACGCAGAAACAACACTGGCAATGGCCTTTAACAGCTCCTCCTGCAATGATAAAAAAGACATCACTGAGAAGTGCCACATAGCCAGACTGCACAGTCCTGCTACACAGGGCAAACCTTTGTGTTCTCCTGCAAGGGGCAGTGGGGAAACACGCCTGTGACACCAGTTTGGAAAAGCAACGTCTGCCTATCTCCTGCCACTCCTGCTGCAGAGGACTTAGCTTTCAATCTGCATGGAACTGGCAGCAGAAAGGGGCCTTGCAGCACGTCTGAGCTAGTACCCCTCAAGGCTAGAAATGGTGCAGCGGAATTAGCCTAAGTGGGAACCCAACTCCTAAAGCAATCTGAATTTTACCTACCTATCTTCCCAGACATCTCTGTATCTTCTAAATGTAGGGCAAAAGGCAGACTCCCTATGTCAGCATTCTTGTTGTGCTGCTCTGCAGCAGAGAACATTGCATTTTCTGGCTCAAGTGCTGCACGCTGCTGGGCTCACAGCAAACTACGAAGTAACGATTTCTCTTTACCTTCCCAGTCCAGGTTCTCCCTGGCAGGCCTTGCAGCAGTGCAGAGAGCACCATTCCCAGATGTGGCGGTACAAGGGAGCCTGTCTGTTTGGCAATTGATGCCATTGCAGCTGCTCCCTGAGCTTTCATCTTCCAGGACTGGGACTGCAGAGCCTTCTGGGTGATGGATATCAACTCCTGCAAATACAGTCTGATCCCACCCTGAGTACCTGCATGTCAAATGGAGGAAAACTGTAATTTTGCCACAAAACAAGCAAACATTTGATCTTACTAAAACAAAACAAAAAAAAAAGCAACACAGAACAAAAAACACCACAAGCAAACAAGCCCAACCCTACCTTGGAAAAAACAAAAAACAACCAGTTACAGGTCTGTTGGGGTTTTTGGCTATGAGACACATCAGAAAGGCCTGCTTCAGGCAAAGGGGTGAAGAATTCCTCCCAGCCTGGTTGAAGACAGGTTCTTTTCTAGGGGTTCCAGATAAAGTCTTTGTCGTTTATTTAGACACAGAGCTCCTTTCAGTCCTTCCGTATAGCAGACACTAGACATTGTGTTAGCCTGTTTCTAAGGAATATAATGTCTTTTTTTTTTTTTCTTCTAAGAACAGGTCACTAGAAAACCTTTTTCAGCTCCTTTCTCTGACTCTAGAAAAACCATCTTGTGACTGAGGAACCAGATCTGAAATCTGAAAGTGTCAGCAAAACAATACTATAATGCATTCAGATCTTCCTCTATAGACAGAACAGCCCTTCTATGGCACAGATTCGTTCACTGCAGCTAAAACCACAGGTATTACCACAGAGCTCTCCAATAAGAGACAAAGGCCAAAGCCCCTGTAACTTTGAAGTGTGCAGCAGCCCTTAAAGGCTGGCATCAAAATTTCCAAAGATGTCTAGTTAGCTGTACCATCAGTGCCATATTACTGTGGCATTCAGAGTCTCACGATTTTAAAGTACTTCTACTACATCTGTCCATCCTCTTGATCAATGTCCCTGTAATTATTTTAAATAGCCAGAGAAGATAACCTTCATACAAGAAATCTAGAGCAAGGAAGAAAATGGAAACAAGCTTCCCAAATCTCTTACCATGAGAACTTTGTATCTTCAAAATGGAATTCCAGAAAGCATGCTATTTCTTGTCTCATGCTTCCCAGAAAGCTTTACTATTCTTAACATAACGTACCAGGTACATTTTCCTGCCAAACTTCAGTCCACAGAGTAGAATTCTCTTTCTCTCCTTTCTCTTCTTCAGGAACCTCATGCATTCCAAGAAAAGCCAATGGCAGCACATGCTTGGCATGGTTCTTCAGTACATCTGGGCTGTAGCGTCCCATAGCATGCACAGTTAAAGCACAGCCTGCTCTGTAAACTGGCTCTGAAAGAGCAAAACAAGCACATTATGACTGGGAAGCAGGATTATCCTTTTAACTGCTTGGTTTGCCTCTTAGGAAGCAGAGTAATGCACAGTATTGTTTAACATTGTAAAGGAATTACTCAGCCAGTGAAACCAAGCATCACAATACAGAAATGTTTCTTTACTAGATTTTGCTATCACCAGGAACACTTTCTGCACTGTATTCTCTAAGTGAATACCCCAAAAGCAACATACCTTCCTTCTCCATGTACCAGCTGCTGAGTTTGTTCAGCAGCTTCTCAGTGCTACTGTCCCGGGAAGTCTGTAACAGGGAAGACAGGGAAGAGACTCAAATTATTGCAACACTTCGAAGAAGACCACCAGTAAAAAAGCAAAATCAAACCTAAAGCCCAACTCACCCTGACTAGATGCCCCATAGCAAAGGCAAAAGACTTCTGTACCACACTGTTGCGATCAGTCAGGCCACTAAGCAAAGCGTTCATAAGTTTGCCTGTTGGAAGAGACTTTACTTTATCAAAAGCATCAAGTTTTATTGCTATGGCAAGAATTACAATAGCCTGCATTTCATTAGACTGCCTGAATTTATGCGTTTTTCCTCATTGCATGTATGTGAGGTTATAAGTCTGTCTGGTCCTTATATTTAAATTAGTGCTAGTGTTTTGCACACCTTGATTGATAATGTTCCCATATGCAAGCACTCCAGCTGATCATGCTTTCAGCTTCATTTCTATTTTGCAACAGAAACGTGATGTTCTTTCTACTATCAGAGGAGACCCAATGAAGCAAAGACCCTATTCATGGTCCACCCATAGCTCAAGTTGAAGGAACAAGTACATATTGACAGTGCGGCACTAACACAGGCATTGTTAGACTGCTCCAAGAAAGTAAAGAAATATTTTTACCTATTCCTGCTCAGTGCTAGCGAATTCCCTTGACTCCTTCCTCTACCTCTTCCAGCTTGGTGAGGTACTGAACCTACTCCAAGCATGCCAATCTCAAACAAAAAAGGTAACTTCAAACAGCTCTCTAATAAAAATACACATGTAAAGATCTTTCTTGCGCTAAACTCAAGAGAAGAAACACCACAGCAACAAACAGCACCTTTAAAACCTGACACTAGAGACAAACCTTACCTGAATAAGGTGTTAAGTCTTGAGGGCACTGTGTGGTTAATGACACAATTACACTGGCACAGCCCCCCTGGAATATTGCAAAGGAAAACAAAGGTAAGATAAAACAGTTTTTGTCTGTTTTATTATTGTTAATACTTGCTGTGGTGGAACCTGCACTTCTAAGATGTGGGCTAGACCCACTCAGCCTCTATCCTCATAATCCAAGAGCAGTAAAAGCAGGAGCAGTAAAAGTTTGCAAAACATGAATGACAGGAATTGAAATAGAAAAAGGACCCACACTCAGGATAGATGATCCTAGGTGATTTACAGCAATCAAGGACAACCTTCTGCACTCATGTGTCACAGAGCACAGCAGCCATGTAGCCTAGAGCAGGTTAGAGCAGCATACATTCAGAAAAGTAATGTAGTGGAGTGGGACTCAGATGTCAAATGACTCCAGTATATATGAACCCAAGCTGTCGCTTTAAAAGACATAGTCAAAAGAACCATATTTACATTGACACTGCTCTATATTACCTTCTTCATTTCCAAAAACACTGTTAAAACCACAGACGTACCTTTGTGCCAAGGCCAACTCCACTTTTGATCAGTTCACACAGGCGAGGAACCAACTCACCGAGGACAGACACATCCAAATACTGCAAGCTCTAAAGAAAAGCAAGAGATAGGGAGAGAGAGGAAAAAACAAAAAAAAAAAATGAAAAAAGAAAGGTAATTGTGGCAGACTTAAGTTGGTGTACTTCTAGCTGAGGCTGCCTCAGCATTGCTGGCTGGTCCTCAGCTGAACCACAAGAGTTTGATGAGAAAAAGCCAACATAAAGTGGATTCCACCACATATAGATTCTCCTGTCCCACTTCTCTGCTGAGCTGACCTCGCTAGAACTATCATTTGCTGGAACTGATGTACTCCTGCACTCCAACTCTTCAGGAAGCCTGAAAGTAACGCACTAGTGAGAACAAAAACCAACATTTCCCCAACTCTCTGAAACCAGGAAGCAGTAGCATATCCAAACTAGACAATGACATAAAACCAGTCAAGACAGTTTTTAAACAGGTCAAGACAAACAAGTGGTATAAATGACAAAGGTATAAGAGGGATGTGATTAGTATAATTTTTAATCTGCTATGCCTAAAATGCCACTGGGCAAAACAGAAAGCCTCATGTTACCAGCACTTTATGTAACACACTCTTTGCAGAGGGGAGATCCATTCTCTAGGAAATTCAAGGATCACATACTAAACTAAGGTAACTGAGCTTCCAAAGTCAGATCAACTTTTACTTCTCCCTCCGTCACTGGTATGGGGAAGGAAATTATCCATATAACCTCCCAGCCAGTCCCAGAATATAGAGGAGGTTGCTCATAAGCCAGGACATCTTCACAATACTCCAGGGAAGCCTTTACTATCTCTCCCCTACCCTAAGAAATCCCAATCAATGATCAAGGCACCACAACTGTTCCCCCAGGGCTGGCAGGGTAGAGGCATGGCCTGGAGGAGGGACAGCAGCAACTGCTGCAGCCTGCAGGGTTGCAGCCAATACACTTTTACATGGAGCCTTTCATTCCCTATCACTTTACACTCTATTTCTAGAGACCACTTCACCTGACACCAAAACGCAACTCCACATGCTGTTAGTACAGGAGGGCTTGCTGTTGCTGTTTTTCCCTAAGTCAAGGAAACAATAAATTGCTCTGGTGGCTACAACTCCCCTAAAACTTGCTCAACCCTCACATTCTCTACCTGCCCACGTGCCCCTGGCTATGTGCAATGCTTACGCAGAAAAGAGGGGCCGTTTTTTGGGAAGAGACAGGTTCCTACAGAGGACAGGGAGTTCTGCCAGGACAGATCCTACAGCACAGCACCTGTGCATTAGCAACTCCTCCTCCAGCAGCAGAAAACTCTGGTGCCAAACACCATTTGCTGACAGAGCTTTCAGTGATATCAGCATTTTCTCTAAATATCTCCACCATGACAGTACCCGCAAGGCCCAGATATGAACATCTAAGGCACCACAAGGCAATGGTTGAACAGCATTTATGCCTTACAAACAATGACTTTTATCAGTTGAAGGCCCAGGTGAGAAGTTGATTTTGCAGTCGTGGACCAGAGACGAAGAGAAATGCAAACTAACATAATCCAGAACCAGCTGAGCCCCTATCCAAAGAAAAGCACTTGAAGGATGCCCTCTTCATCAAAGCAGGCACGTCTTCAGATGAAGAAACAATCTATCTGACTCCAAATGGAGTCAAAGTTATTCACAACTGATCAGAGGGGTGTTTTGGTTTAAAAAGACCAAGTCTGCTAAGGAAGGCAGGAGCCTCCCTTGGAATGGAAAATGTAACCCCCTTCCCTCCTAATTATTATAATTTTGAAATTAAGGGGCTTTTGGGCTAGTATGTATAACAAGGCAAACAAAACAACAACAACTCTGGCGTTAACAACAAACAGAACCAGAGACCCAGTGCCCCCTCCTCGGCCGCGGGCACTTTCCACTCTGGTGCAGTTACGGTCACCGCCGGCAGGGGCGCTGCTGGCTCCCGGGGGGCAGGGCGGGTGCGATGATTCCTCGCGGCGGCAGGGGGCGCTGCGGTGCGAGCTCGGGGAGCACGCGGTAATGGCGGCCTGACCGAGACGGGACGGGATGGAAGAAAAGGCTCGCTTCACAAACCCCCTGGGGTGGCCGATCTCGCTGCCCCGGCAGGACTCTCGGGAGCAGCAANGACTCTCGGGAGCGGCAAGGTGGAACAGCAGGAGTGACCAAAAATCCTGGGGTGGTGGATGAGATGTATCAAACTCCGCAGCTGCAGCGGGAACCACCGGGGGTCTCAACAGGCAGGGGGTGCGGGGCTGCAGTGAGGCAAAAGCTTGGAGCGGTGCCGAAGGAGCGGCAGGAGCGGGGCAGCGGCGGCCATCTCCGAGCAGGGCAGGGAAAGGCTCAGGATCCCAGGGTTTCCGTCTGAGGCACCCGAACAGATGGTGAAAAGAGTCCCAGTGCAACGGCTGCTCCTACGAGCAGAGCTCCACTCATGGTAGAAGAAAGGCAGCAGGAGGGGGAACCTCGCAGCAGGGATGANACCTCGCAGCAGTGATGAATTCTCCCCACAGCGCCGCAGCCTCTCTCTCCTCCGAATGCCAAGAGCACAGGAGAGCTAGGGGCTGCACCCAACCCCTTTTTCCCAGTCCAAAACTCGCGGTATCCTTGCCCTCCACGGGAAACCTCAGGTAAAGAGAGAGTAGCCAGCTGCACCCCTCCCCTGAGCTGAGACAACTTCTTTTGTCTCTGTTAAGTAACCAGTGTTATTGTCTCCTCGCAACATGTATGGGGGGAAATTCCTTAAGAGGAAAAAAACAAAAGGAGAACTCCTAAAACCCCAACAAGGGCCAAACACTGGTGGCATGATAAGTCTGTACATGAAAAAAGAAGTGGACAGACAGCCACATGGAGATGTGATAAGAAAATGAACCCTGAAGAGATATTCTGTAAAGCTTCCATTTCAATTCCTATTCTTCTACAACATAGCTTATACTGGAACCCTTCTGTAATAAATACTTACCATGTTAATGGTTTCCATCATGGGAGATGACTTGACAGCACTAAGTCTGGCACTATCCACTGCAGTCTGAAAAAAAAAACAAGGAAAAAAACCCCAAACAAACCCAAGTGTAAACACAATACAAAAACAGTAAAAAGGGCAACATCAGCTGTAACTCACTACCTCACACTGAAATCCATTTCAGATGCATAGAGAACGCAATTATGCCTACAGACTATGAAAGTTTCCCTTTCAGAGGAAGACGGGTGTTCTAGAGGGAGGGAGAGAGGGAGGGAAAACAAAGGGGGGGAAAAGATAAAATCCCATACTGAACTGTTCACATTGTTCACTCCCTTTTCATTTGCGAAGGGTTAAATTTGACCCTCTTCCCTTCCACAATGAAATTAGCTAAATTTGCTTCTAATCAATGGGTTTCAATCACTTTCCCAGAAGACTGTGATTGGTTATGGTTCTTTGACAACAATTAAAGGACATGGTGCTGACAACATCCACCTCCACCCCACAGTGCTATGGCACACCTTCCAGTTTAAGTTCTATGAAGTCCTGAAGTTAATCACTTGGGAAAAACAGCAGCGACATTTAAGAGCAGATTACTAAAATCGCTCTTCACTTTTGGAAACATACAGTGGTCTAGGGAATAAAAATAATCCCAGTCCTTCAAAAAAACTCCCACATTGTCCAGCCATATTCTGTGACCACCCTTTTTAGTATCTTATTAGCTATTTCTCTTTGCTTTTTGAACACCTCTCTACCAAATACGCTGTTTTTCCTTTCACTGAATGAAGATCAAATCTTTGTTATCTCTTCTAATACTTTTCCATTATAACTGCACTTACTTTCTCTTGATCTGTTGCAGAAAGACTCAAATAATTGAGGACTTGAGGCTCCAGCACACTCAAGGATTCCAACAGAGCTGGGATAAGTTTTGGCGCATGAGGTTTCAGCATAGACCCAGCACTTTTACTGATCTTCACAAGAGTGTTAATGCTGGAAAAAGATTAAAGGGAAGGTCAACAGAGATACACACAGACTGATCTGAAAAGCCTCTCTGATCTACTGTAATCCAGATATACCAATATAAGTCTTCCTTCAAACAAAAACGTGTATTTTTTTGTTTAAGCAAAATTATTTCCTAGCCCTGAGCTTTCAAGGGATGTTATGTTATATTTTGGGCAGAGATTGTTTACTTTGGCCCTGGAATCATGAAGGAAATGGGCAAAGAGGCAGTACTGCAGACAGATGTGGGAAGACATAACACACCCTCACGTTTTAAACAAGCACTGAGCAAAGTCACCCTGAGACATCCATTGTCTCTGCCCAAAAAAAGACAAGTTACAAAAATCTATTCAAACCCTACTAGTTGATTTCAGACTGATCACCTCTCTCATGCTCCATTTTGACAAAGGGTTTTCATACCTTCAAAAGGAATGAAAAAAGTTCAAGAAATATTCCTTTGTAAGAGGCCTTCTAGCCTTCCTAATAATTATTTTTGTTAAGACCAGCTAGTTACATTCCAACTCTGAACTTTCCAGTTTTTCTGTCCCTCAGTCAAAGGAAAGAATAAACAAGGTTATAAATTGACAAGCACATGAAGTCCCTACACATCATGGGACACTGAACTGTTACAAGACATAAAATGAATTTGAACAGCATGACCAAATGTAGTCACATCTGGGATGTGAACTGTCAATACACACAAGCACTTGTGAAATCAGACACGGCTGTTTGAAGAACCATGGGACTTTTTGTTTGCAACCAGAACAGATATGCCAGTCCCAAAGGACAGCCTTAGCACAGCATACTGTTTGTGGATCAGCCTGCCATTTGTACAGGGAGAAAAGAACTTCCTGCTGGGAACTGAATCCAGGCATTTGCAGGGAGACCACATACTCCCAAAAGACAGGCAGAGTTCTCAGGGCTGCTGTTTAAACTCCATGAAAAGAGAACTCAGCGGGAAAGCTCTTTTGGGAAGCAACTTGTCACCTCAAACACAAAGAACATTCTGCAGCTCAGGTGAATAAGCTTGGTGTCTTCAGGACAAATTACGACCCAATCCCCAGGGAACTCAGATGGTGCAAAACTAACCTGAGAGATCGGACTTCAGCAACCGTGCTTACTATTCCTTTGTCTAGGAGGCAAGGGAGCAACACAGCTATCGTCTTCTGACCTGCTGCTCCTTTAGATGGATCACACATTTTCACACAGACCTGGGGGCAGGTGAGAGAATCAGAGATGCAAACATGTACAAACCTCCCCCTCAGATTACATTAAAGCACGTTTTCCTTCGGACAGAAGAAGCCAAAAGCAACTGGACAAACTGCTCATAGCCAAGCCCAGGCTCTGTTTCACCTTAATCTTCTCTCCACAAGGTAGTCAAGCCCTAAGACTCATCCCTAAAAGGGGTTTCAACTACAATCAGCTTCCAGAAAAGGCAAATTCAGAGCTTAGCAGGCCTTGACCTGAACCTGGATAAAGAGATGAACCAAACGGCCTCTCAGTTGAAGAACAGCTTATCTCAGCCACAGGGACTCAACCACTCCACGCAGCAGAGCAGCAAGTCCCAGATGAGAACAGATTCTGCAACCACAACATTTCACAACAACATTTTGGGACCAGATCCTCACTTGCAGCATTAAAATGTCATGCATTATGAAGATTGTGATTTCAAACACAGCACTTTAGGTCCACTGCCACCAATGCGACCTTTTTAGAGGATTACCAAACAAAATATCAAGTGATATATGTGTACTACACCCAAAAAACCTTGTCAGTAACAGCATCACAGAGAAGCCCATACACAATTACTCTGTTTCATACCAGTGAGGTACCACCAGGCTTGGTCAACTAGATCAGTCAGTCTTGGTAAACTGTTGAAGTTACAGTAAGTTTACTTAAATTCCACTCCCAAGTAAAAAAAAAAAAAACCAACATCAGAGGAAAAAAACACATTTTAATATCTTTCCTTTGCTAGTATAGAAACTATAACATAGCATTACCCTCAAGCAGCAGGACTTCACTAGCCTCAATAAAAGTACAGAGGAGTATGTAGTGATGCTTATTATGATTGCTTTCTAGGGGGCTGTTCAGTCTTTCACAACTGGATCTTACCCTAGAGATCCTCTCAAGACAACAGTCTAGAGTAAACAGAGTCTATGGTCACTCTTGACATCAAAACCATACATGTCTTGTCTACATGTGCATATGACAAAATTGTAGAGCTTTACCTTGCTTAAAGTTTTTAGGGCTAGTTCTGCTGCCTTTCGTACAGTCTCCTAAAAAAAGAAGTCAACAATCATTTCTGCTATTTTTATTCTTCTAGAATGATTCATATTAATTGATAACCGTTAACACTAGAACTGACAAGGCTATCTTCGTGGCTAATACTTACTATAAAGTAGTAATATCTTTAAAAGAAAGTATGATAACATCATTAAAAGAAATTCTGGCTTTGGTCCATCTACCTGGTACAATCAATACATTAACAGAGCTAAAACATAGAAGAACCCGAAGACTCTGACTTCATATATGCAAGTCATTTCAGCACACTAACAAAAATAAATGTTTCTATATTCTAAAGTTAAGCAACTACTCATGAATTCTTTTATATCAAGTAAAAATCCCAAATCATCTAGAATAAGCACAGCAGGAATGAAAGCCAACACTTCAAACATACAGAAAATTTCCAAGGTGGCACAGAAATTTTACTTGCAAGGAGCGTGAATTTCTTGTCTGCTTAATACTCAAAACTCCCATTGGCTTCAAGCTAACTTGTCAGAGAATCTCTCTTTAAATCTCAGAGCTTTATCACTGTACTGTTTGTTGAACATTCCTATTCAATTCTCAGTTCCATTACCTTAATGTCATCTTGCACTCTGAACAGGACTTCCCAGATCTCTGGAAGCTTGTCTATGATGTCATCCAAAGGTCTTCCTCTTAGTAAGTCATTTAGTGCCAGACAACTGCAAACAGGGAATTTTATTTCTTTCACACAGTGTTCTTACTTGATATAGGTGTATATTTACAAATATGCTTATAAATATAAATAAATAGTTTAAAAAATGAGAACTGTTCCACATTCCTTACTTTCCCCAAACCCTAAATCTACTCTGTCACAAGAACATCTCCTTTAGCAGAGAAAAAAATGCTCAGTTGTTCAGGTAAAACCCGCTGACAGGAAGTGAAAAAGGCTGCCGTGGTGAAAACTGTTACTGCAAACATTCTAGTGACAAATTGTTTTAGTCTTCTTTTCTTTAAGCGTAAGATAAGAAGAAATCAAAATGGTATAAAGCATGGAACAGAAATTAAAATGTAGGTTTTCAATACAGCATAGCTACAAACCATTAAAAACAAAAAGCAGTGTATTAAAAATGGCATCCTGCTGTCAAGTACGTAATTGTCAGATTGACAAGGTTCTCTATGAGACAGCATTATTTCAGATTCAATGATAGGCAAGAACTAGCAACCAGAAAACTCATTCTTCAGAGAATATTGTTTAGTATAAAGCTACATGCAATAAGAAATTTCAGGCAATTAGCTTCAGGATTGTATCATACTTCCAAGGCCAGGCTACAAGGCTGGGCTCCATCCTGACAAAAGGATTTGTCCTCTTTTCCCCTCAACTTCTTCAGATTAACAAGTTCATGGTGAACAAGAGAAAAGAACTGAGATCAAAGACAAACCTAATACTTTTCCTAGCAATACCTGGATTCTCTGATCCTCCAAAGACTGCTGGTTAGGTTACTGATCAAATCCTCAAGAATTTCCTTCATGTACTTATCAACCTATAATTAAAAAAAGAAGAAATCATGAAACAAGCACAGCTATACATCATTGTCCAGTAGTCTGTAAAAGAAGAGTCCTTTTGGACAATACAACCTGCTTTCAGCCACATCAGATGAACTAATTGCTTGCCAGTGCTGTGCAAACTTTCTCTGACTGTGCTTTAGACACGCCTTCCTCTGCACTGCTCGAGTGCTTAACATTGTGAAAGACACAACAAGAAAAGTGTCCTAAGGCCTTTATCAACTGAACTGTTAAAACGCAACACCAAACATGTATTTACTTGAGAAGCAGTTGTGCTTTGATGAGGGATCAGAATGAATGACTTCACATTAAGATCAGCTTTCCTAGGAGAAAAAAATGCAAACCCAATTCCAAGCCTTGCAGAACCAGAGCAAGGGCATCTTATGAAAATCTCTTATTCCTGAAATACACTTGGAAGGACTTCTCCTTAAACTGATGGAATAGCCTCCATCCATGGGCTTCCTTCCACTTAAAAACTGAGCAACTATATTTAAATGCTCTTGCTTTAGGAAGGCATCTGAGGCCATAAGGATTCCTGAAGAGCTTCTCATAAGCAGTATCAAAGCAATATCAAAGTAGAAGGACCCCATTTTAAGTAAATCACAAATTTTAATGTTGGCTGCACAAACCAGGTCTGCAATATCCTTTTACATATGAGAGGCACTGCAAAACCTCTGTGCAAGCTCCAAGCTCATCCATGGATTCCAACACCTCCTTTCCAGGGCAGTATGTCACCCCTTTCTGCACTGGCCCTCCTTTCACAAAATGCACCTGTCCCATGAGGATCTGATACACTGCTGGCTGGCACCAAACCAGCACTTTGCTAGTCACTCACCATCGACTTGTCAGTGACCAACGCATTCCAAATGCTGGTCATTGCCTGTCGAATGCCCAGGTTGGGGTCAAACTGGTAACGGTAGAGCCGGGGAAGAAGCTGGGGCAAAAATGGAGCCAGCTGCTCTCCAGCCTTGGCAGCTATCACATTGAAACCAAAAGCTGCTCCCTGAAATGACAATAAAACAGTATTTCTTGAAACATTTTTCACTCACTCAGTTATTGCTCCTGGGCACATCACAGTCAGGGGCAAAGTTCCACATCAAAAGGACTAGAATGGTACTAGAAGTAGCCCATCCTCACTGCTACAGTACCACAGTGATCTCTAGCATACAATCACACTCACCAGATAACATACTACTTCAAAACTTTCTTCCAACCTTTACTTCAAGATACTGATTGATCTCATTTGCAGAAGTAGTACTTGTGAATTAAAACTATGAAGATTTAAATATGTTCTTCCAAAAGAGATTCTTTCTCGGCAAAACTGGTGAGGGTGGGCCACTGCTTCCTTACAACTCTGCTGCTTTAGAAGAATTAGAAAAGCTTAGGAAATGAAAAACTAAAACTAAAATAACTCCACCTTATATTTAAAACCTGAAATATCTAGGGATTATAATTTTGCATCTGTCCATATTTACTTTAAACTTAAATATTCTTCTATGATCTTTTCTTTCTCCAACACTGTCAGTTCCACTGTCATTTCTAATACAGTGGAAATGATGCTTGCCTGTGAAGTCCCATGGGATTTGGCAGGATAGCTCAAGACGAAATTACTCAATGAAAGCAGCGCAGTGACTGCCTCTAATGACTTCATGTTTTCTGACTTGCAGTGTCAAAAGCTGCCACTCAAAACCCCATGCTAAGGACTTCACAGGACAGTATGTGTTGTTTGGGTTAATCTAGAAAACAGCAATAAAGACACAGTTTCAGTTAGGACCACTGCCATGAAAAGCAGAAGTTGCAGAAAAAGTGTAAGGAAAAGTGAGGCACCGCCTGCAAGGCCCTGAACAACATGTTTTGTCTAGCTCTTTTGGGGGGTTTAGAGCACAGGTTTCCAGATGTTCCCTTCAACTTAAAAGATTCTGCAAATTCTTCAAATGCCAAGGCTCAACCCACACCTTCTGAGTGGATTTTCTTGACTCATCCTGGCTGGAGAAATTCCACAAGGTTTAGGAACCTAACTATGCTCCTGTGCTTTTGAAGTCCCAGTGCAGAAGGAGGTCTTGAGAGATGTGCTGAATTGTCAAACTCTGGATGAAAGTTAAAGCTGGGACTTGTTTTTCGCACTAAGCGGTGTTGTGAGAGACTCAAAACAAGTTCTTCCGTGCTTCTGTAAAGCTGATGAACAGCCCTCACATCAAAGCTCTGAATAGTACACTTAAATCTTCAAACTTATGATGCTCCTTTTTTCACCTGGAAGTGCATCTAATAGTATTTTGGCTTTGGTAAAGCTCCCAGCAGCTTTAAAATACCAAAACTTGAGTTAAAAAGGGATACTTTCGACAACAGTGCTTTTTAGCAACTTGCTGATTACTTTTTGCTCTGCCTTTTTAGATAACGAAGATCACTTTCTCTGGCATCCAAAAATTTATCCAGTTTTGAAAATATTATCACTGTTTAAACAGATTAAGGATTGTCTTTCTAAGCACACTCAAAAATATAAAAGGATCTCAGTTGATTCAGAGGGGAATGTAGGATTATATGAACACTCCGATACCAAAGTTTTGTTTTAAGAATTTCAAGTAATCCTACATTTTTTTTCTCAGGTTGCTAGATTTACCTTGGACTGATACCAAAGCATCAACACCCTGCACATGCAGTTATCGATGAAACACAGACAGAAACAGAGACATGCAGTTTTGTTTCCAGAGTTCACAGTGGAAATGGAAGTTGTATGAAAGCAGACCATTACCTTCCGAGAATTCCACATGGCATGATGGTTGGCCAGATTCATGAATTTGTACACCAGGTCTGGCTGATTGAGGTCACTAGCCAGTGAACAAAGCTCCTTG
This sequence comes from Cnemophilus loriae, assembly GCA_013397755.1. Classification (NCBI taxonomy): domain Eukaryota; kingdom Metazoa; phylum Chordata; class Aves; order Passeriformes; family Corvidae; genus Cnemophilus; species Cnemophilus loriae. The sequence goes on along the minus strand of VZTF01003812.1, from coordinate 55,685 downwards.
TAGGTAGAAAGACCTTGACTTCAAAATGCAGAACGGAAATCAGTGTTACTATTTTTAGATACACAAATGCTACCTAAATACCTAAAGCTATTTTGAATTCACTTCCTAAAGCAGGCAGAGAAAGGTGAGTAGCACATCTGTATCACGTGGGAATAGTTACGGTAACTTAGAGAACAAGAAGGAACAAAAAGCTCAGGAAGCAGATTTTTAAGGGAATTCTGTTTCAGCATTGACTGTGTCTCTGTCAGAGACTATCAGTAAACTTACCCATCTGGGGTTTTACTCAGACCTCCCTGAAATACCACAGTTTCTCCAGTCATCTCATGTTTGGCTCTGATAGAAAAGAGGTCCAGTATTAGCGTTACCAAACTCTACCCTTGAATACACTGCACAATACAGAACAGGTAATATTGCTTTATTAACTCAGTAACTTCACATTTTTTTCAGTTCCAATCCCACAAAAAACATATAGATGTGGAAAGCTACACACACTGCAAGGAATGTCATTAACCTGTATCATGTGTAATGTCAAGGAGACATTGCAGCAAGTGAAGAGTTTTGCTGTGCAAAGGCAGAAAGTCAAAACACTGAATGATGGCTTTTTAGTTCTGCCCAGACATGAGCCATATACTGGACAGCAAATCTCTACTTCAAAATGAAAAAATACTATTTCAATTAATCTTACTTCTTCGTGCTTACCACCACTGAATCCCTACAGTCCAAGCCTACGTTTTTATCATTCAGTGCCCAAATCCACACCAGGTTAGACAGGAGAAGTCTATTAAAGAGCATTTCCAAACTGACCGACATGATCTCTAGCCATGAGTCTTGTAAGATCAGCATTTTTCATACTAAAGCTGACAAGCGACCGCTAACAACACTTCCTTAACAAAAGGTGCTTTTCAGCACAAGCAAGCCCCCACTTCTGCAACATTCACAATGTGCAGAGTTGCTGCAAGTGGTCATTGTTCTCTGCAATTACACAATGCAGCAAGTAGCAAATCTAACCAAATTCCAACTCATTTGAACTGCCTGAGTCAGGACTGACACATGATTTTGAAGCTTTGTTGAATGGAACAAAACCAGAACAACTTCAGTCACAAAATACTCTAAGCTGATGTAAGAAATGTCTCCGTTTGACTCTCTGGGAATGGATACTGGCTTGCCCTTGGCCCCAAAATATCTCTTTCCACACAAAAAAGAAGCACATTTTTATGCCCACCAAACACATAACTCGGAGTACTCTCTCACTGTTCTGAGTTCACCGTACCTTTTCCCAGTCATAAGGGTATCAACAAGCGTAGTGACTAGCTCTTGCTGATCCTGTTCACTTCCTAGTTCATATATCAGCCCAAGACCTTTTGAAGCAACATCTTGACTAAGTTCTGCAAGAGATTTTACCAAGCAAAATTCAAGATAAGCATGTAACTAAGCAGTGCACGAATTTCAAAAGCAAGGTTCAACCAAAATCAGGAGGTAGCAAACACAGATCTGTGCTGCACTTCACAGCTCTCCATTTCAGTGCAGATCTAGTCTGTCATGACACAAACTTTGCATTCTGAAGCAGCAATTTGTTCTGCAGGTACAAACCCCATCAAATTAGGTGACACCTTCACATAAGTATTGTTACTGCAAGTTTTGAAACAGCAGAAAGAGTTCCAAGAGCCATAGGTATTCTGACATGCTAGTGGCACCTGAAATCATTCATCGTAATACTCTCTTCAGCTCCAGTGAGCTTTGCATAGGCTGCTGGATGCCAGTCTTTCCACTAGCTGCCGTGGGTAGAGCTGTAAGGTAAAATGTGCTAGCTCGAAGAGGTCTCAGAGTTCCTGTCCATGCAGAACTCTGTCATATACATCCTGCTAACCAAAACAGAGCAGAAGTAACACCACTTCTTGTTACTACAGTCTGAAGGGACAAATGCAGTGTGCTTTTTAGCCAAATGCACAAAAATGCTGTGATTCTTATCTCTGCACATGATGCCTAGAGAAGAAATCATTCCTATTAACATAAGAAATGGAAAGTTTCTACAGTCATCTTTTAATGCTGACTGACAGAGTGTAGTTGACGTTCTGCCTGTTGAAAGATTCCCTCCAGTCTGCTGAATGCCCACCAAAAGACACAACTCTTTAATAGTACTTACCATCACTATCTGACAGGATTGAAACAAATGCACTTTGAATATCCTTGAGATGAGACTGTAAGATGAGAAAAAAGGACATTATTCTGGATCCTTCATTTGGTCTCCGGGCAAGTTTCTAACAGATAAACAGAGGCTACTGTATCAATGGAGTTGCCTATTTGAGCTACAGTTATGACAAGAACTGCCCTTCTTACCAGACACGCAAGTAGCAGCCTGACTGGCATTCACAGAAGATAACAGTTAATTGTCCAGCCCACCATGTACATATACCATGCCATTAGTAAACTAGGTATTTTATTTTCCTTGTTTAATACAAGGCAGCAATGCATTATAAATCTGGCTTGCAGCCAGATGGGGCTTTCTTCATCCCCAAACTGGTGAGTTTTGCCACCTCTCTACAAGGTGCACTGTGTAGATGAGTGCAATATATGGCAATGTTTTATATGTAACAACTTACATTTGCAAAGCAGCTTGTCTCAAAGCTCTTTATCAATACCTGGAGAGTATGAAATGGTTACTTGGTCCCATCACAATCCATAGTACCTCTATGCAGATAGAGGACATTTTGGTTGGGAATGTTTTATTTAGTCCTTGTATAGGACTTTCCACATTCTCTCATTACAGACAAGTACTTTAAATATAAGGTTCATAAAGTGTACCAAAAATACACAGTACATGAAGCACATCATAACTGCTCCTAGGTACCAAAGTTGTGTTAAATACTGTGACACAAATGAATTCTGTTCTCCTTCTTCTTCCCCTCCTAGACCTCTCCTAAATATTTTCCAAATATAGATCCTATACACTATACAGATACCAACCTCTTCTTCCCAAGGGAAGAGGAACTGCTACTTCATCTTACAACAGCTATTTACACGGAGCTTACTCTGACTTGGATGCAAGTCAGATGTTTACAAAGGTAACAAACACCCTTGCTCATCTGCCAGATAGTCTGTTCCTCTAGAAACAAAAGATAGGCCATGTCTCAAAAAGACCTCAGTAAGAACTGCACCAGCACGGGGAGAAAAGAAGCAATGGAAGTGAAGGGGAAGGAAGGGACAGAAACAAGATGAGAAGCAAAAACAGGGACAAGGAGCCAGTGTTAGGAAAAGGCATATTTCTTACCTTAATTGCTTTGTGGGTGCTCAGCTTCTTCACCAATGACAGAAGCCAGATGCAAGCTGCCTGCCTAACATGTGGGTTGGGACTGATTATGTACTTGTTCAAAATAAGGTCTAGGACCCAGGGAACCACGTCATTCACTTTCAAACCTATATCAAAAAAATAAAGGTGGAGAGGAGGAGCTTTGAGAATCGTCCACACCCATTTTAATAAAAATAATGAAAAATGAATGAACTCAAGAGTACGCAGGTGACACCTTCATCTCTGCTTATTTAGGAAGTCACTGGAGTCACTGGGAAAGTAATAACAGTAGCATAAATAACAGAAATATAGAGTCCTCCTAACCCTTCATGAATATGTTTCATAGCCTGTGGCTAAGAAGAGGTATCATTCATGTTGCCCAAGACTCAGGGCAAAACTTTTTTTTTTTTCGGTTAGAGCTCAAAATGTATGGAGCAATGGCAAGGTCTAATTTCTACCATATGTTCAGCTTTGTGTACACTACACATCTAAGACCACTCTCACAAAATTAAAACATGTGTTTGCAGGTCTGAGACTGATATTTACAGTTGCCTGATTTGAAGGTAGCATCTTGTCACACTTGCATTTCAATGGGTACAGAATTTTAGTCCTTAAATAGGATTTCTGCATTTACTGCATGTAAATTTCACTTAATTGTATCACTTGAAGTTATTGGAAAACAATTGCAATTTGATTTTATAACCCTATTTTCCTGTTCAGGCTTCAAAATGGTATTTTAAAAGATTTGTGTATTAAAACCCAAAACTAACTCAATATGGCAAACAAAAGAGAAGAAAAAAAAAAAACAAACACAGAGTCAAGTGGAATAAATTACGTAAGAAGCTATTTAAACAGCCCATGAATAAAGTCTTCTGCCCTCTGAGCAGATGGACATGAAGAGGTAAAACAACCTGTATATAACCACAAACACAAAATCTCTCTTGCATGTTCTGTTATAAACCAAACACCATAGAAATAAAGCTACGGAGCCAAGTGTTAGTCCAGACATTTCCCAACCCAGCCCCTACATTAGGAAGGCCTACCTGAAGGAGGGATATATTCCTCCTCTGTGACCGTCCACGCATCCCGTGCAGCCACCGAGCTGGTTCCAACAGCAGCACTGGTAATAGCTTCACCAACAGTGAACTGCAGCTCTATCTGCTTGGCCTGAAAAACACATCAGAGCATCACTGACAGTACTAACTGAACACACACCAAAACTTCTGGCACTTAATCCACACAACCACTGTCTCCTTCCCAGTCCCAATGTTCAGCACCAATTTACAGTAAGATCACTCTTCTGGTGAACTTCTGAGACTACGTGGCACTTCAGACCCACTGAAGTGGATGGAAAATGAGGCAATGCCAAACTGTGTGAATTGAATGGTAAAAGCTAAAATTTCCACACTTTTTTTAAAGCATACCCTTGACAAAGTATTCACTAGTCTCTGCAGAATTTCAACTTGGTGAAAAGAAAGAATTCAATAGAATGAAAATAAAACAAAGTTAAAATTATGCTGATAGTGATTCATGAAAATTACTACAGCTTAACTATAATATGCAGTATTGAAAGAGTCTCCTGTAATTCCATCCAGAAGTTGATCTCTTAAAAGATGCAGAAACCTGTTTTTCACATTAAAAGAATTCAGATGGTACTTGTTTTGCTTCATTGTCCTCCTTACACTATTCTCTGAGCCTTCAGGAACAGGATATGCCACTTTCTTGTAATTATTTATGATGAATTTTATATTGTAAGAACTGGTTTCCATAACTGCTGAGTATCTTCTAGACTGCTTTCCTTATGCTCTGGAAGCACAAAATGCTCAGGCTCTTGGAGAATTAAGCCCTTAGCTTCCTGCAATCTGAGATAAATAGGGTTTTTTCAAGTACATCTTTTATAAAGAAAGTTGTAATGTCCCCATGCAGTTACAGGAGAAAAACATGGCACTCAGAAACAACTTTTGATGTTTGGGTACACAGTATTCTCAGTATTCTTAGTATTCCAAGTGATAGGACAAGTGGTTAATGGCTTCAAACTGAGAGTTTGGCTTAGATCACCCATTAGGAAGAAATTCTTTGCTGTGAAGATGGTGAGGCACTGGAAGAGGTTGCCCATAGATGCCTGAACCCTGGCAGTGTTCAGTGTCAGGTTGGATGGGGCTTTGAGCAACTTGGTCTAGTGTGAAGTGTCCCTGCACACAGCAGACGGGTTGGAACTAGATCAAGTTTAAGGTCTCTTCCAACCCAAACTATTCTATAATTTTATGGTTCTTGCTTGTTTGATCACATCAGATTGGAGGTCACAGCAAAGCATGCCTGTCTGATACTCAGCAGCCACTTCTACAATGCAGAATCCTATGCCAGTATCAGCAAGGAAGAAAGGTAAAACAAGCTGTAAATGAAGCACACTAAAAAAGCTTCTTTTATTTAACTCTTACCTGGCATATTGCAATATGTATAGAAGTTCTGAAGTACTGTGAAAGAATGCAGTGCACTACAATGATGCATTTAGATGGACAACAGATACATATATTCCTATAAACTTCTAATTCAAGTGAGTTGTATTAGCTGATGTGGTTCAGAGGTATTTATACTACCCACTTTCAGAGTACTTCTGAAGGCCAAACTATAGGCCTAAGGCTTCATTAATATAAGCTCTGGAGATTTTATACATACAGTGTGCAAAAAAAAATTCCATAATTCTCCTGAAGTGGAATGAGCATTTGTCTCAGACTGAGGCAGAGACCTGGACTAGCAAGTTTTTAAACTGTGGCATAAAACCTTTTACCAGCCCAAAGTCTACCTCTGCTCTCTATTTCAAGGCAGTTTTAAAAAACCCAGAGGCACTATTACAAAAAGACAACTCCTTTCGCAAACCTAGAGTACATAAAAAGCATCCAAAGAGAAATACTCACTGTAGTAGAAAGGATAATGCATTGATAGTATCTCACCTCCACAGAATCCATTAAACCCTGCAGCAGTAGCTTCTGGTGGGGAAAATCTTCATCTCCCACTGGGAAGTAACCTAATGTTTGTATTGCTCGTTCCTTCATCTTAAATACAAACAAAAAGTAACACCATCATATAACCTTCCTGTAAGTTCCAGAACATGCACTTTAAACCCACTATTTCTCACCCTTCAAGGTATCAGAAGTATATGCGAGCGACTTATTAGATCAGTCAGTGCACCTCTTTTCCAAAGCAGATCAGAACAAATGTCCTGTTACATTTGAGGATTATGTGCAGGTAGAAGAAGATACTCATATTTTTCTTGAATTAAAATTAAGACCATTCCTATTTTCATCCCTTAAGCTCCTAGTTATGACTATAGAAAGCACAAGTGATCAGTGCTAGACAATATTAGAAAGACCCTACCCAACTCACTAAAGCCAACAAAAAGCCTAATTCCTTTAAAAAAACAGGCTGAGTTTGGCAGGTAATACATATATATAGTGAGCATTCAAAAAATGGACAGTAATCATAACAACACTACACATATCTTGCCTTATTTGTTTCCTTGCTGGAAGGGATTCGGGCCAGTAAGTTTTCAACAAGTTGCAGCTTTGTAAATCCTGTTCCTTCGTTGGGGATCGGCAAAGGGCCATTCCTGCCAATCTCCCCAAGAGCAGTACAAGCACCCACCACAAGGAAGGGAGATGTGCTGTCCAGAAAAGAACCTACAAGAAAAAGCAAACCAGCATGACTCAGATTTTGTATTATTACTATTACTTAGCAGTGGGCAGGCACTTGTATTTTACCCATGCAAGAATCAAAGCATTTATCTCCTCTACAGCTGGTAGGAAGCATTATGCTAGAAAAAAATGGAAATGAAAGGAGACATTGAGAGGAATCTAGGCAATGACACCACTCCTGATTGTGCTGTGTTGGTCTGAAGGTTACAAAGACCACCTAGGCTTTGTTGAAATGTCCATACATCTAATTAGATTACATTCTTACAGGCTGAAAATTCTATCACAAAAATTGAACTCAAGATTACACTATCTATAGGCTAAGTATCTCAGAAAAATCCTCAGCCTGGGGTGGACTAAAAAAAAACAACTGTTACATGCAGCAAAGTCTTAGGCAGGAAGTTACCTATTGTCTCTGTTGTCGACTTTATAAGTTGGTCTTGTTCTGGCATGACTGCGGTGTTTGGTTGTTCTATGTCATGTAGCTCCATTGTTCTGATTTTCCCTTTGGCCAAGTACCTTCCTACTGTAAATCCCAAAGCCAACAAGGATCCATGTTGTACCTCCGGGCTCTACAGACAACACCAACAGTGCGAAAAATCTCATTTTCAAAGTAAGTAACGCTTTGCACAAAGCACTGATTTAAAAACATATATGGACAAGCCAGATCAGAAGGCACCCTGAAGAATGCAGAGCTCTAACACATAATAAAACAAAGAGTTTGATATTGTTAGTGCTCTTTGATGAGTGGAGTTCTTTAAGATTAATTAACAAAACTTAAAGATATCTACGAGGACAGATTAAGAATTCATCACCAGCACTCACATTCCTAAAGCTACCCTTTGGTAGCTAGACTTAAAAAAAAGAAACGAAACTACATTGTCTCTACTTAAAAACCAAACACACTCAGACAAAGCGTACAAAATGTACTCTTTGGTAAAAAGTAGTAGAGGGGAATTGCTCTGTATTTGCACAGCAAAGAATGAGAACACACCTGGCCTATGCTAGCAATGCCTCTACAGTTTGGCAGGCCACAAATGGTGAAACCTAATTAATACAATTAAATGTCAAGAACACCAATTTATCCAATCCTGATTTGGTGCTGGAACTATTTAATGACCATGTTTATTCCTACAAGTGAATTCTAGCAAAAAGATTTTGTGGAAAAACAAGGCTGTGAGACTCAAATGCTACCTAACTGAAAAAAAAAAAAAGGGGCTTAAGCTTGGATTAGTTCATACCTCTTGTTTTTTAACGCTACAAAAATTTGCACCAGTGCAAGCTAGGTTGAGGATCCCATTCTGGTGCAATCGTGCTGCCAGAATGGGATCCTCAACCTAGCTTGGCCACCAGGGACCATTCCTTGATGTGGTCTCACTGCAGCCAAGCCAGCAGAAGATGGATCCTTCCCCCATGTCCACTTTAGTTATCCATTCACACTGCAGTCCTTACTGAGACACCAGGATCACCTGCACCCCTAGCTGTACAAATTCAAGTGGTTTTGTACAGCAAGTCAGAGCTCTACCTGACTCAGACTCACAAAGGCATGGGAACACGCTGCTTTTTTTTCCTTTCACAGTTCACATGGGTGAGCAGGGCTGAAATCAGCAGGGTGGGGTTAGGACCCATCCGTACTGGCTTCGTGACCACAGGAGCTGTGCCCCACACAAAACTGAGCACTGACATGGCTTTGGCTCACAGGTGGAGCTTTCAGATTCAAAATAAATCAAACAATATAAAGCAATCAGCTCTTCTTGTCAGCCTGTTATCTGCAATGTAAAATGGTGGCCCATTAAGTCCTTCAGAGAGACTAATACAAAACCATTTTGGGGAAACAGAACCTAGAAATGCTACTCCTTTCCCTCCCTCACAGGATTCAAGACACACCAGCACAGAAATCTGACCAATTTGTTTTCAGGACCCCTTTTTCCATGCTTGCAATGGCAAATTTGAGAAATAGGGATAAGGGGAGGTGAAAGGAGCTGCTGGAGGAAGAAAGGCAGGCAAACCCAGCATGTAAAGACACAGCTGTGGAGGGCTGATGTGCAGTCCATATAGATGAGAGGGAAGAAGGCACAGCCCTAACATAGCACAAGGCCCTGAGGCAGTGAGGACTCAGGAGGCGACTGTGGCTCAGGAGGGGATGAGTTGAACATTTAACAAGTTAAAAATTTTTTTGATTCTGTGGTGCTCAGGAATAAGGGAGTGGTAAACAGTTTGAGGTAGGTAGTGTGATCCATTACCACTCAATGGGATAGGGCTATTTAGCTGGCTAAAACTGGCTAAATACCTGACAGTGCTTTGCTTGGGACATGTCTCCACAAAATCCTCCTACTGACCTTAACAAGAGCTTTAGGGATTAATTCATTTAAAGATCTGTTGCACTCACCTACAGCAAAAATCCCTTCTCACCATCCAGCTGGAAGTCAGTTAGTTAATTTTACACCCAGATTTTTTTTTTTATTAAGGTTAATACATCCTGGACACATGGTGAGATTCAAATATCCTATCAGTTACATGACATGAGAAAAAACAAGAAGCAGACAAAGGAAGGTAGTTACATGGTTGTCTTTTGTCATCTTGATCAGCTGCTCCAAGGACGCCCTAAGCTCATCTCCAGACATGGTAGACAGCACTACAGAATAAAACAGTGCTGCAAGCTCACGCATTTCCTCTTTGTTAGTGTTCATCAGGTTCTGTGGGAGTTTAAAAAAAGCCAAACCATGAAATATGGAAGCAGCTTCTTACCCAGTCTATTCATAAAGAGCTTCAATATACAAAGAAAATTGTCATGGAGATACATAAATAGTTCTTAACTCAGAAGCTACTTTTTAAACCAACAGCATTAACACTTAATAAGAAACAAAGCCCTCAATTCAACAAAGCATTCATTACACACTGAGCATTTTGGAGAAAGAAGACCACTAGCCACAAGAGGGCTACCCACCAGTTCTGCATCAAAATACGCAGTCCAAATTCCTGGCCAAATTTTGTCTTCAGCTAAGAGGTTCCAGGTTTTGCATTCATATTGTGCAAAAAAAACCCACACCCTAAACCAGTAATTTCCCTGAGATGCTGGAGGCTTCCATACCCTTCTTATTAATCAAACGGAAAAAAAAAACCTCTCAAGAGGGTTAACCATTCAAATCCAACCATGACAAAAAAAAGTGACCAGGAAATCACAGTTCTCAAAGCAAAACTGTCCACTCTGATACCTGATATCTTGTATTGTCTAAATAAGTTATTAAAAAGTTGAATTTTGGAAGCCTCAGGTAATTTGTTACGATATAATCTTACCTCTACCAGTAATTTGATGTATAATGCAACACACTACCATGAAAAATTCATTTAAATCTTTGAACGCCTTGGGCCACCACAAAGAAACCAAAATGAGCCAAGCAAACAAATACGAAATGATCTGTCAGGCTCATGAAATGTAATGTTAACCTCAGCCTAGCATCACATCACATATCTGACTTCTAACAAACCCCTCAACCTGTTCATTTCACTTGGCAAGGCAAAAGCACATGAAATATGATTTACAACACTATTTCTGAAACTTGGTACTACCAGTAACTACCCCTAAAAGCTTAATTCTGCAAATGGACACTAGGCCAAAGACAAAGAAGGGTTTTCTACAAATGATGAGGAGTACTGAAAAGGGGCATGTTTTTAAGTATTCTCCTGTGTGGTTCATATCTGAACGTAAATGACAAGTAATAATCCGCATACAGTGCAATGCAGCACAGATATCATCAGTAGAAACTATTGGAACACATTCTAATGTTTTCTAATCTTGACTACGTATTTGTTTCTACCAGACTGCCCCAGTGAAAACAATGGCAACCTATAAGACCTTCAAAAATCCTAGGTGTTTGAGGCAAATCATGAAAAAGCATGGAGTTGCCTGAGAAAAGAATCTAGAGAAAGCAGAATTCTCTTTGGCTTATTCTCAAGCAGACTCCAGTGAATGTTGGTTTTTTTTTTTGTCTGGGGCTAATAAATAGGAAAAAAAGCATCTCCACAGAAAAGCCTCTAGAACAACTAGGGATTTAATTAATCTGATCTTCTAAGAAGTCAGTCACATATTCCCACTGAAACATTCACATTGTTCAACAATTTCTTAAAAAATGTGCAGAATGTTGTCTTCAGTTTTCTTTTGCACAGAAAAAAATTGATGACTATATGAATAGGATAGATGACAGACTACCTAGAACAGGTAAGTCAATGAACAAAAGCGGTAATACAAAAGAACCAAAACATAATTTTCCCCATCCTAGTACACATAACATTTCATGAGGTGTTGACTGTGAGTAGAAATACCAGATTTCCAATCAAGTGCATGCTTGGAAATAATACTCTGTTTCACCATGGGAAATGCACCAGATTGTGCAAATCCCATCAACCCCCCAAAAAAAACACCAAAAAAAGGGTTTTCACAATACCTTAATCCAACCCATTTTGTCTACAAATCTGGTGGCTAGTTTTTCTGGATATACTGAAACAACTTCTAGAAGACAATACATGACTGGCAAACCTAAACAATAATTAAAAAAACAGCTTATTAAACAACTCCAGTATTTACAACAATGTAACATTCAGTGCTAAAAAGAACTAAAGAAGTATCAGGCATTCCAGGGATTTATTTGTAATTCACTAGGAATAACAAACAATACAGAATAATAGGATATATTTCTCACACATATTAGGGAAACTAATAAAAGCAAACACTCTGGTAGCAATTTGTTCTAAATGCATTCAAGGGCTTTAGACTACACTTGTGGCAGATAGACTTTTATCAGAGTGAGGAAGACACAGCATTCAGTGGTGAGGAAGTTTTTATATACAGTGGCTTCACAACTGTACACTATTATGTCAACTGATGCAATTTTACAGCCCTGCTTTCTCCCACCTACAAAACAGCACAGAAGAAAACAAGTTTAAACTAAATAGTATATCATCTGTGTTTCAACTCTGCGCTTGCTGAAGCCAAGTTCAAAGGACAAGACAACTCATTTCTAGTAAAAGAAGACATTTATTTCTTCAGGATACTGCTGCACACAGCTACTTACCTCCAACACCAGCTAAGAGCTGCTGAAGAAGGCCAATATATATATGTACAGGGTTAGTTTCTGCACTTTTTGAAGAGGAAGAGGAGGAGGAGGAAGAGAAAGATATGTGGTTGCCAGACATGAGGTTTCTTATGTAACGTCCAATGGCTGGAGCATGATCTTGCATATCTGCCAAGCTCTGTGAGGTTGGCACCACACCAGCACTGTGAGCAAGACACATCCGCAAATAGAGAACTATCTAAGTAGAGAAAATAAAAAACACAGGATCCTGAGTGCATAAGCACTTGAAAAACCATGCAAGAGACAAAAGAGCAGAGAATATGCTATATTCAATGTAACCAAAACTGGACAGTTTTTTCTTTAATCAAATATAGACAGAAGAGTTAGTATAGAGACAGGAACAAATATAAAGTGTAACAAATCTTAGGACCACTTTCTGCAACACACCTGTGTAAGCAGACAACCCTATATCATTCTCTAAAGATTAAATCATATGCAGACTTTTGGTTTATCATCAGCTGATGTAACTCCTTGCAGGCAGTTCAGCCTGTACACTATATAAATTTGGCATGTGTACAAATGCAACCCAACACATTGCTAATACATATCTTGCTTCCCATCTTAGTTTGTGTCTACAGATCACTGAAGCCTGGGATTCTGCTAGGAAAAGAGCCCCAAGGAGCATAACGGTACCTCTGCACAAGTGTGCCTGTCTAATACCTAATGCTATTCCATTAGATACACTGCAGAAAGCAGTGGAGCAACTCTCTCATGAACATTCCTCCCAACACCCCCATGAAAACCTTCAGACTGCCATTTAAGGACAAAGGATGGAGAGTTAATCCCAACATCTGTTTCAAAGAATTTTAGAATGTAGGGTGACTTGTGGTAGCTGTTAGCTTCTTACACTGTCCGCTAGATAAACAGTGGTACACATATCTGAGGAAGTAAAACCAGACAATTACCTCTCCAAATGTGGCAGGATTAAAAGGCAACGCTGCAGTTCCAGTCATATATTTAGCTGGGGTTTTCATTCGGTGAGTGGCCTAAACAACAGAATATATTAACAGTGGAACATTCAGACCCATAACAGCAGAAGTGTTGGAAAGGTCAGTGAAATTTTGCTGATGTAATCCTCCACTTAGCAACTGAAAATGTGTAACAGTTCGGTAACAAAAAGGGCACAGTGCACTTGGTAATAGTTACATCGATCTACTTTATGTCCCTATCAACTCAGAAAGTGGAAACTCTGAAAGCATGAGAGGGAATAGCAAGGGAGGCTGAAGGAGTACAAGATTCTTTCTTCCTTTCAGGAAACAAAGAAGCACTTTAGAATTTTAGTACCTTAAACTTCCAAACTCTGAGGCTCCCCCCTGACAGGCAGCCAGAAAGCTTTAAAATGGCAGCTCTGCCTGGAAAGGCTGCAGAGCAGCCAGGCTTCCCCAGTACTGGGAGATGGGTGCCCGTGTGCTGCACCAGCCAAGCCCAGGGAGTCTCTCAGACTGAGAGACACTCAGAGGGAATCTCTCTACCTGCTATGTGGAAGGCTGCAGCAGCAAGTGAGCAGCTTCTTTCCATGTCAATGTTAGCTTTGACAAGCAAGAATATGCCAGCAGACAAACACCCAAACAGGAGGTTTGAAGTGACACCACTGCAAATGCTGCAGAAAACCAATATGTATATATTAAACAGGCAACATGCACATCAGTGGTAGGGCTCGATTCAGTCAGGCAGCCTTGTACTTGAGTAAACACACAAGGCAGTTGCAGAAGACAATAGATCCTCATTCTCTTTCACACTGTGATCTTTTGCAATGCTAATTTCAATGACATCCAGAATTATTAAAGAAAACCTGATTTAGTGAACAGACAGTGACTCCCTTGAGGAATGGCTTCCCACCCATATCCAGCAGATTGGGTCCTACTCTTTCACACATATTTTTCTTTCAGAAGGATCATGCTAAATCATGCAGTCACTTTTCATCTCAGCCAGCTGTGCCAAGCAATGCATGCAGACTTCTCAAACACCTTCAAAAGTTACAGATTAATGACAGTATGTGAAAAATCACACTTTGAGATAACTAAACAAATACATGTACCTCCAGGATTTTTAAATACACCTTCAGGACATGTAAATATCTGAAAAGTGCTCTGAAAAAAATTTTAATTCCTTCCACGAGGGACTCTTGCTTTTCTCAGTAGTGATTAAACTACACTGATCCATAATTATTTAGTGACATTACAAATGTTAAGGAAAATTTTAAAACTAACTTCAAGGGGACAGCATTTATGAGTGTTATCTAAAACTCAATCTTGGTTTCTTAATTTTTTTATATCTATTTTAATAGCCAGGATTCTGGACAAAAAGCAAGTTTTCTCATAGAACTTCAAATACTTCAGAGTATTAGTAGAGTACAACACAATCAGAGCACACATTTCACAAGAAATCTCTCAGGTGTAAAAGTTTTGCTATCACAGATCTCTTGCAAAATCAGATGTGCTACAACATACTTCTGACATTTTTTTAATAAGTAGGCTATCACAGGAAAAAATATTGTCAGTGACTCTCCACATCTCCTTTACTGCTTATAAGCCTAGTATAGCTACTATACACAGAAGTGTATAACACAGACTATATTTTAGCACTTCTCCAGATGAGCTCTCAGTGCAAACAGTTGTGAGTAAACTGAGCGGCACAGTTTTCGGCACATCATTCCACTAAACTTGTGAAAGGCTATTTACATGGCCATTATTCCACAAATTGCAATGAAGATGAAAAATTAAGCCTTTAAGTCAACAAATCGGACTTCTTTACTTGTCCTAGTATCTCCTTTCCCAGCCTAGGATTTTTTTTTCTTACGTAAATTATTGTTCACTGTGCCAAATAAAAAGTAGTCTTCTCGCACCTTCAGTAACCGTGTTTGTGAAACATGCCGGATTATAAGCCTTGAAAACTGGATTCCTTGTTCCACATATCATCCGCACAAATTGCAAGAAAGCAAAATATTTCCTTTGTTAAAAGATCTGCCTTACTACTTAACACTTGGATCTCTTGCAATTGCTGCCAGCAGAAAGTGATGACAAGTGGTAATCTTGGCAATGAAATACTATGTTAACACAGAATCAGAATATTCTGAGCTGGAAGGGACCCACAAGGATCATCAAGTCCAAGATCACTTAAGATCATCATCTTAAGTGAATGGCCCATATGGGGATCAAACTCACAACCTTGGAATAGTTATAACACAGTGTTGTAACCAACTGAGCTAATGGGTTGGGCTATGTGTGGTCCTTACTTTGATTTTCACTAACTTTATTCCTTGGGGCAGCTGTGGGAAACAGACACAGGGAAGGCAAGACCACACTTATCACATACCTGAGCATCACACATCTATTTGTCATTTACTGTGACAGAAGCACTGTACCTTGTCTTGAATGTAATGGACCATTTCAGGGAATGAAGGCATCTGCTTCCCAGAACTCTCCTTTTCATTTTTTCCAGAAAATGTTCTCAGTACCCGCTGGGCTTCTCCATGTACCTCCTCTCGCCTTTCAGAAGAAAAGATCAGACACAAACATTATTTGCACAGAACAAACGGCCTTTACCAAGCAGTAAGATATGTTGGGAAGCTGGGGGAGAGAGAACAATTTTTAAATGAGATGTGGGGGGGTTTTTTAGAAAGGCAGGGAGAAAAATCTTGCACTACAACTTTTAATGATTTGTTTATTTTAGAGACTGGAAAGAAAAAGGGATAGTACTGAGTACTCTTTGCAAAACTGTCTGGATGAGCTCACTTCTGTTCCTCTTACATGTTCTAGTGTTCACCACCAGTTCCTGGTTCCCACGCTCTTGTTTTCCTATCTTCTACTTCTCCCTGTCACTTCCTATAGTCAAGCTTCAGCTGCCACCTACCAGGTTTATCATTATCTCCTTAACAGTAGATCACTACTCCTCAAACAGTGCTGACACTGCAATGACAGAACCGGTTGCTGTGACTGATCTGTTTAGCTTTCCTTAGTTACACAATAGCTACTCACATCAAAAATTTAGTAACTAAAGTAAATTGGAAAAACATCCTCACCACTTACACTGCAGTAACAGAAAACTGCAAATGAAATGATTACCGTAATTTAATGAGTCACCTACTCCTCAGCAGAGTGGCAACTCTCAAAACTGCATACTCAACTCTCTGCAAATACAAGCTAAAAATAGACTGAGAGAATCTGTCAAGAAAAAATAATTTCTAGACACTGTAAAAGTGATTTCAGTTAATGTATTCTTACTTTCGCAATTGCAACTGATCATTAATATGAAGTCCTTTAGTGACTGCAGTTCATCTGAAACAAGAAAAACAATCTAAAGACTGTCACTGAGTACAGTAACAGTTCTCCATAGAAATGTCAAGAATGTGAAGTGTAATTTCCAAATTACCATATTTGATTTTCTTCGAGCTATTTATGTGCGAACTTACACACACACATATATACATGTATTTATATTTAATCCAAATATATTTTGAATGTGTATACATGTGTGTGTGCATATGCATATATATATACAAATATATATATATATATGTACATATATACACACACATACACACATACATATACGAGAAATAATTTATAAAGACAAACAACTTACGGGTCTCCTGCAGCTAAAAGGAGTAAGTATCTGGAAGGGATATGATCCGGAGGGAACACTGTGCTAGCAAATTTTACAGCCACTTGACGTACTTGAACTTCAGGCTTAAAGGGAAAAGACACAAACAGATGGTTGAGTTTTAAATGACAGCAGTAATGACTTTCTCTCGCCACTTGTACATCATCAGTCATTTGTTTTGTTTGCTGGTACCAACATGATTCAAAAAGTTTAGACATTTTGAGACACTATTCATGGTTACTCTTCATACGGCAGGAGAAAGGGCAAAGAAAAGCTAACTTCTCATATATACACAAGTGGGGAATTAAACGTTTAGTTAAACACATACACACTTTGGGGAATCATACTAATTCTTGAAAAACTGAACTGCTCCATCCAGGCAGTTTTGAAATGAAACTCACATATATCATCTCTCCACAGAAAACAGAGCTATGCTTAGAGGCGGCATAGCCAGAGGTGGGAAAGAAACACCAGCTTAGGGTGGTCATTCTGTGTGTAAGGTACAGACAGTCTCAAAAAGTTGCTGCCTGGAGATTTAGATCCCTTGAGCTAAAGAGTTATCAGCATGAAAATTATCTCTTACACTAGAAATACATACACCTCCACAGTCAGCCTGAGTACCCATTCAAACAGAGTACACAACACTCACTCCTTCTGAAAATTCAGACTTCTGGTGTATTCTGAACACAAACAAGGTACTCAAAGTACTAGTCAGTCACGTCTGGTTTAGTCTAGACCAGTGTCTCAAGGCTGAGCTCCTGGAGAGGTTCACAGGTGCTTTACATCAGATGTCACACAGCCTGCAGAAACCCCGCTTAACAGTGAATGACTTTTTCCACCAAACTCTCAATGCCCCAAAGCATTTCAGAAGACTGTCCTTGAAGCATTTACTTCTCGAAGTTTTCTAAGAAGACTATGAGAAACACACAATTCCATTGCAATAGATTTGTTTCCTTGCTAAACAGAACACAAATAGAGAACTGCAGTGTTATCTTCCTTATGTTCACCAAGCCATGTTAAAAATATTTCACTTGAGCATACACACCCTGCCTTCTCCCAGACAAGCCAGTATATTCAGTAAGAAAAGGAAGACATGCTCCAGAAATATCTAACAGGAAGTGTCAGGAAACAGGAAGACAATAGCTCTTTTTTTAAGGTATGTGATTCTGACTCCACTGAAAATACCTTTATTAAATAAGAAGCTACAAGAGCTTCCATCAGTGTACGCTGGGCTCCTTCCAAGTTACTATATGCTCCAACCATCATAGACAATGCCTCTTGAATGGCAAGCCTAGTATCAGCATCTTCCTGCAGTACAAAACCAAGAGTTTTCACTTTACAATGTGTAGCGTCAAGAACTGAGCAAACTCAGAAGAAAACAGTAATGATTTCCCAAAGCCCTGTCAGCACCCACCTTGCATAAGGCTTCAAAAAACTGCTGTACCAGCGCTATATCCTTGGTAAAGAGCTGAGGCATTCGGCTGAAACAAGATATTTTAATACATGAAGCTTTTGGTTTTTTATATTGAAATGCTTCACATTTCATTGGTCTTCCCCTCGTTACAAATTTTATGTGTCAAACAATCAGACACAGTACAGAAAGTTTGCTCTATCTTAGCCATATCCACCGTAAAGCAGCACATTATCCCTCCCTTAACACAGTTTGGAAAGTGAGACATTTTATGGATAACCACTTAGATCAAGAGCACATGACTGAACATACCACTTGCCTAGCTTCATGCGCTCTGGTCTTTGCTCTACATTCCTTAAATCGATATTTCTGGCAATCCAGAATGTGGAACCATTTCTTAAATTCTGTGCGTAACTCATGAGCTGCCATTAATCACTGCTAGAGAAGCTATCAGCTAAAAACGTATTTCTTTTTACATCTCTGGAATTGTCACAAAAAGAACACTTTTCTCTGCACCATGCATTCAACAGCAAAACTGGCAGGTGGCATAAAGCCTGCTGCTGATAAATTAACTGATTACCCTGAAAAAATTATTCAATGTCCCATTGCTTAAATGATGCTTTAATTACCTGGAGAGTTTTCCAACCGCTGAATATGCCATTGATAGCAGTTTTGAATCCTTGAATGATAAAACAATAAACAGAATTTAGCAAAACCAGAAATACATACAGGTATATCTTTTATAAATAAACATTTACTTTAAATCCTGTCTTCAAAGTGCTCAAGCAGGTTTTCATGGAAGAAGAATCCTAAGACATTAAATATTTCTATCCAAGAATAAAAACATTATATAGAAACAGAGGGAGCACACTTTTGTCTAAGAAACAGAGAAATTGCAAAATGTAAATCTCTCTTCCAGTCTCAGCTAACTACATTTTATTTCAAGAGAAACAAATAAGGAGATTCAGTGAGTATACAGAACAGGAGCAGAGGGACAGAAACCTTCCACTAGCTCTGAACAGCAGCTGTAAACAAAGGAAGCTGTTTGCACAATGGATCCTGTGCACGACCAATACAGCACATTTATACACATGGGCTTACTTCCTCCTTTTTCGTTCCCTTCCCAAAGGCAGGGAGTCCTATGCATTCAAATGCCAACTCAGGCTAGAAGGTCACATTCAATGTTCAAATGAAGCAGCCAGAAGCTCAAAGCTTCAGAAGAGGTGATCTGCAACATCTAAGTACCATCTGTACCTTTCTAAGGTACACGTAGGAGTATCATGGGGAATTTGACTTTCAAAATGGCACTGGAAACACCTCGTCAGGCCAGACTGCCATTTGCGGTTCTGTTTGGTAACACTTTTCCCATAGTAATCCCATCCCTGGATAGAAAGGATGGAAAGTATTACAATCAGGCCTATACAGATAAACGACGGGATAAACAACCAGAGTTGAGATCCCTGTGTGCTCCAGAGTAAGAGCAGCTAGATACTACTTCTCTCTTTATATTACTAACACTATTGTTTCCTGAGATTTGCAACTGATGCCCAAGCACATATTTACAAGTATTAAATAAATAAAACAGTCTTCCTATAGAGCATTTTAAAATATTTGCTTCTCTTCCAACAAAAGTTCTTAAAAGATATCCTCCAGCAGCCTCTCAAGCGAACACAAAAAAAAGATTCATCAGTTTCCATCATAAAGGTATTTATCTTTTGCTTGTATTCACATGACGAATTATAGTAAAGAATTTTTCATCTTACCTCTTTGTATTCATTGATCAGCTTCGTGAGTCCATTCAAAAGCATTGGACCTAATGGCTTTATTTTACTCTCTGGACAACTGCAATTAAAGAAAGCAGCAAAACATTATCTTTTGCATCCCTGAAAAGGATCTTCTCTAGTATCACTTCTCTCAACTGTGTTAAGATCAGAAATTGCAACTTACTGTATGCAAGCACAGACACATCGAGCTTTTGGGATTAAGTAAAAAAAAAACCCGACTTTCTCTGAATTTTAGTACCCATTAGTTCAGTTATAGCTTTATTAAACAGAGTGGCTTCTAGGCAAATAGCTAAAAAACATTGTGCTCCTTAAATTACTTACATGATACAAATATGATGTACAAACTGCAAAGACAGACTTCTCAGTTTCGCATTTGTGTTTGCACCGAAGAGCCCATCATATACCACCTGACCAAAACAAAGGAGCAGAATAGAGTGTGTCTGGCTTCACTTTCAAAGATCTTCATTCCCCCTCTTCTTTAAACACTGTCATCAATAACAATGCTTCCCACCTCTAAGTACTGGAGGAACTATATTATCAAACTGATAAGGAAGAGCAGCTTTGGAAAACAAGCATCACCTGAATGTTAAATGGGAACATTTCTGCAGCTTGCCGGGATCGCAGAAGATGAGGAACTATCTTTAATTTAACACGGGTGCTGACTGACTCTCGTTTCATTTCTGGTTTCAGAACAGATCCCTGTCAGGAACAGAGATGAAATAGTGCATCTTTGGACACCAGTATATTTAAGTCGGCTAAATTACTTCCTGCTGCAAATCAGAACACACTGGCACAGAGAAAAAAATTATTCTAATAGCATAAATATTCAGTGAAAGCAGATATCAAAGGAACTGATAGATTTAAGAAATACATCCATATGTTTTTTAAATAAAATAAGACAACTAAAATTATTTCTTCAGCAATTAAGAAGATAGACAACTCTGAAGGTCAATTTTACCTCCTTGGTTTTCAGTGGTATATCCCCAAGATACACTTTATACATTTTGTTGATGATAGCAGGATTGTTCCAGTCAATTAAACTGAAGAAAAAAACCACATTGAACACATGTTATGATTCTGACCTTTGACTGTTTCTTAAAATACAGCATTTTGCATCATATTTATATTCCTCCCAAAATTTAAATAGAACTCCTCTGTTTGACTTCTAACCACTTTTCCCACATCCACATGCTACATAATCATAAAGAATGTGAACTGATTACACTTTCACAATTTCTGACAACATGGTATCAAAAATTTTGTTAGAAACCTACATGCTCCCTTCTCTCTCACTAAAATAAGACATACAGACCACGGTAATCTACCGATTGAATAGCAAATGGTAATCTGTGAACTAGCATATATTTCTCATAAAAGACATTCAACATTATATATTAACATGCATTTTGTCCATGCAGTTATTTTTCTCTCTGGGCAAAGAATACCAACACAGAAGGAAAGATAAGATAAGCAGCAAAGGACAGACCAGCTTCCTTAATCAGGCTTCATCATTCAATAGAATCATCTCCCCTGTCATTACTGAGGTATATGAACAGACTTCAGTTGCAAAAGGTTTTACATTACAAATTTGACTCCAAGTTAAATAGTCCTACAGAAGCCACCTACACATTTCAAAGACGGGCTTGTCTTGTTCCAACCTCCTACATGTGCCAGCAAATCTCCCACTGTCAATGTCTCAGCAAACAGTACCAACAGCCATTACTCTGGCCTCTCGATGACTTAAAGACAGAAGCTTTGTCTTTAGATGATGAAAGGTGAACTGCAGGTGAGCAAAACTTTCAATAATAACAACAACAGTGCCTGCCAAACTTTCTAGACTATGACCCATTTCACAATTAGTCTCTTTATGCTCCTAATAAACTAAATGAAAGTATACTTTTCTGAGAATCATTTACTAAAGCCTTATTGACAACGGATAATCCACAGAGGGCAATGTGGAAACCACTGATATTCTCTACGATTTGGTAAGAAAATGCCCCAAAAGCAATACCAAAAATGATCAAACTCACATAGCTAAAGCTGTCAGCTCTGGAGCCAAGTGACATTTCCAGCTGCAAGACTGCAAACTGCACCATTCCCAGCCCAGTGGGAATACATGGCAGCTTCACAGGTATACAGGTGACTTCAGCCTTCCTCCCCTAGAGCACAGGCTCTCTGGAGCACTACATCCATTGCAGCTAGCTGCTCAGGAATACTAACACCATCTTTTCCAAACATGCAGACCTTACCTTTGCTTGCTTTTTAGTTCAAGGTCTGCTGCAGTGGCAACACTGTGTCTTGTATCACTGGAGGCTACAACCAGGTGTATAACAGCTTCAAGTTCGGGCACTTGCTCAGCTTCAATGAACTTCACTATCCCCAGCTTGCACTGTTCAACACCAGGGAAAGACAGTGTTACTGACAAAAAAGCGGATGTTACAGTAACTGCAGAAGCTCAGCTGTCTGAAATGATTGCTTCTGCTTGCTTAAGAGGTTCACAAGCTCTCCATCTCTTAGCTTGCCTCCTGTCAACGTCATCTGCAGCAAAGTATCAGCATTACCATTACGGGATACTCTGTTACTCCACTGCTAAAAAGGGATGCTTCAGAAACAGAAGACACTGTTGCAACCTTTGGGAGTAAAACACAAGAGTAGGCTGCAGTCACAGCTGCTTCCTAACCACCTTCCTCCCCACCCCACCACTGCAAAATTCCTTAAGGCATCATGCAAAATCCCTCAATAAATTCCCTCAGGGCAACTAAAGACCTAGTCAGAATCAGTTACATATTTTCCCTCTGGCTTTCCATTCCTCCATCTGCAACAATCCCTGTTACCACCCACAGGTCACCAAGGACCAGCCCCACAGCTCTAAATACCTGTTCTAGCAGCTCTGGTGTCCATGGACTATCTCCAATCACCCTTTTGGCTGCATAAAAGCTCATCCCTGGAGGTGGCTGAGGGATTCCAGGACTTCCCACGCTACTTGATGAAGACCCCTGGGCCAAGGGCACGTTTTGTCGACTTTGAGATTCATTCAATACAAACCTAAGCAAGCAGGGAAAGACTTTTATTAGAGCCTTTTCCAATCCACATTACCAGCTGAATTAGATTCTGGAACGGAGAAAGACACATAACTTGTCCAACTTGATGTATTTTTCTTCAGTTAATCCAATAACTCTAAGGTAAGACAGAATTTGAGGCCAATTGGCTACCTTGGCCAACTGGCTACCAATTATCCCAACATATTCGGCAAAAGCCATAATAATGTCATTGTAAATGAAAACAAACTTCAGTTAGAAAAGGGAAAGGTGCACTGGCATTTCCAGAAAGAGTCCTTTGGTTATAAACCAGAAAAAATTATCTCTTTTGTGTTAGAAGTAAATACTCATGCAGTACGATATTCAAGAAACTCATGCTAAAAGCTCCAACATTTGTATGATTTCTACAAAAACCACAAACCTATTTTGCCTAAGAGAAATAATGAAGCATATGCAACAAGTGGCAGGAAACAAACCCTGATATAAAAAAAATAGTAAATGAGATGCTGTCTTGGAAAATGGCAGTTTTAGTACTGGGCAGGGAAGGAAAGCAAAAATAAAAAGATGAAGTTTACAGAGCTTGGTCTTTTGTAAGACCAGCTAGTCTAGCTGCCCTGTGCTCATCTCCATGCCTTCATAAAAGCCACCCTATCTCTCCATGTAGCCTTGGAAGCTGGCCAACACATGACAGCCTCAAAATGGTAGTGCAGAGACCAACAAGAATTATTTTGCCCCAGCCAGCCTCCCATTTTGCATTCAGCACACAGGCAACAAAAAGAGGTAAACAATCTCAACAGTAACGATTCATTCCAAGTCTCATTAGTTAAAACTTTAAACACTTTATTATGAACTTTAAGCCCTACAGTTAAGCTTTCTGGTTGCTTTACTGCAGCAAACTGGCAAGGCTATTTCACAATTGGGCAGTGACAGATCAAGTTCTAACAAGCATAAATTAGCTGTAAAATAGCCTCACCCCAGGGAGCAAGACTTTAAGAGACAGACATCCAGAGCCACAGGCTAGCTCAAGACACTCTCTGAGCACCTTCTGGAAAGAAAATGAAAATCTTCACCTCCTATTTTCAATGTTTCTGAGTATTTTCTCAGAGGTCTCTTCCAAACTAAATGATTCTGTGATTTAAAAACTCATGCTTGGCCAGAGTATTAAAGCATGGAAAGGAGTGAAGTCTCACTGAAAATCCCAAGGACTTCATCTGTTGAAGCTACAGCCACAGACAAAGCTAGGAGCAATTAACCTGGGCCAACTGAAGAGTGTGAATCATGAACAGAAGAACATGCATTCTAAACTATAAGCGGCAAGATTCTGTATATTCAAACAAAAGGGAAGTGCCCCTCAAATTATCTGATGGGGAGCATGGCCTCCAACAAAGCTACATGGAGAAAGATCATGTGCTCACTATTTTAAATTAATTCCTTTAGGTTAATCCACTCAGGTGAGCAAGAGTTATGAGATCAAAAAAATCATACTGGCATCAATCTCACGAGACTTTTACTGCCAGAAAATATAGAAATGTGTTCTACCATCAAAATTATTTCTATTTTCTTCCAAAGAAAAAGCTTCCCTAGAAATACAAAGCCACAAAAAAAAACCATTACTGGAAAAAACATTTTGAGAAAGTATTGATTTTAGACACCAGAAGATTCCTAGCAAGCAGTGATCAGTAAATTAAAGCTGCTCTGTACGTTCTTCTCACTTTTAAAAACAGTGCTCACACTAAGCCAACATCATTGCAGTTTGAACATTTTTCACCAGAAGACAGACAAAAGACAAATCTTGTTCAAAGGTTCAAATCTGGAAAGCACAGATTTTTAGACATTATTCTTGCTTATGACCTTGGAGGAATAACCCTTAAAACTCAACTGCAAAAAGATGTGCACAGACTTTTGTCAGGCTTCTATTTGAAAGGGCTGGCTATTTAACAAATAGCTCACATGTCTCATAGTTTCACTTTGATCTCAAAAGAGGTAAGGACAGAATTGTGTAACACCTAATTAAGCAGAAAAGAGATGGTTTGTAAAATAAGGAAGATGGTGATCCGGTTCTTATCAACTTCCTTTGTACCTTTCCACTGGCTTCATTCGAGTCAGGAAGTAACAGTGCACTTTAAATGAGTTTTCAAGGGTGGAGTTTGACTTTGTATATTTCACACACAAAGAACACATCGATGCTAGAGAAGACTGGTATCAACTCACCCATAAGGCATAAGAAGAACATCCAACATAAAGTCCAAAAGCAGCTGTACAGTCTTTGGTTTTTCAGCAAGATTAAAAGGAGAAGCTGCTGCTTTCAGTGGTTCAGCAGGGTACTTCATGTGAAAAAGGGTTGGTATTAGAAGATGCATTAGGCTGAAAAACAATTATATTTACTGCAACCATTTTAAAAAATCACACCTGTTTACTTATAATATACAAGAGAGAAATCTTTTACAACCAAACCAGTACTTAACAGCAAAAAAAGAAAATCTTAACATATTTAAACATATTCACAATTCAGTGGCCTCTGTTTACCATATGATGTACTTAAAAATGGAAAGCAGAAGATAAATTAGGATTTGTCCTTAAAATAGAATGCATATGCATATATGCAGACATTTGGACAGATAAAGTAACTGTCTTTGTTCAGATTCTTGATAGTTTCATAATTGTGCCAGAAAATACCATCTAGGACTGTCTCAGCCTTAAGAAACACTGGTAAATACACTGGTTGTATAGCAGTACAGCCAGATTTTCCAAAGCTCTCTTCACTCCTCTACTTGCTTTTTCGACAGAGAAAAACCATGCTCCCAGGGGCTGCAAGTATTTTCACACTAATCTCATGAACAGAAGCAAGATTTTACTGCCAGACCTTTCAGTAAGGTAATTTTTAAAATAATTTTACACTATCACAGTATGTAGAGTGAACAAAGACATGATTTTAATTACATTTTCCAAAGCCAGCACAGTGGAAACTCATTTCAGTGTAGATAAGAACCAGGCCCATCAGTAACAGTTTTCTAGAGGTTCTTAGTATACAGCAGTTCCCAACTTGTCTTTTTTTTACATATTACAACTTAGCTAAAATTTGTACCTATTTGAAACACTATCTCTCAATTTAAAGTGACCAGTCTGAGACCTCTAGCGCTGTGCCTGCAGATGGTCAGAGGGTATCTACTGAAGGTCTGGCCTTAAGATGGAAACCAGAACTTGATGAAGATGTATGGGGGATACAGACATGCATTTCACTTCCATCATAACACAGACCTCTAATCATATAGGGAGTCTGCTGCTGCAGATTCTGTATATTACTACAGCATTAGACTATAAGAATTTTTTGTACCACCCAAACCACTGAATTACTGATCCAAATTGTCCACGCCAAGAACATCCTAAGTAATGAAGATAGCACCAAGGAAAAGAAATCTTTTAACAACTGACGCAAATTATTTTACTAAAACAGTACAAACACAATTCACTCCAAGAGTAAGTAGTTATACCTGTCTTGTTGTGGTTGAGGTTTCCCTTCCATTGCAGTGAGAAGAGTTGGAGCCAATTCACATTGTTTTTCCACAGGCAGACGGGGGTATCCCATCTTAACATAAATTATGGTAAAATTCTAAAGGAGTAGAAAAAGCACACAGAATTGCACCAATGTGAAAGAAATATGTGTTCTTTAACCTCTTCTTGTATGTCGTATTACATATTTGGGTATTGGAAATGACATATGTTTTGTAAGACCAATTTCTTCAGTCTTAGAGTTATCAGACTGACAACCAATAAAGTGGAAACTTAGCAAGAACTACTCAGAGCAGGTCTTGATGGGCCTCTGCTTTAAAAGGCGGAAAAATACAACAAAAAAACTCTTTCTGGCTTGTCTTTTTCACTGCCAATTTCACCAAAAGCAGCAAAACTTAGCAACAGCTTAAAAGAAAGCAAATGTAATGATCTCTCTTACCTATTTCTGAAATAAAATAGAAAACAATATTAAGTAAATATAAAGTCAGCAGCATAGACAAAACTTCTCTTGAAAACATGTTTCTAAATCACCATATTTAAAGCTGCAAATGCAGTTAAGAGTCCAGTGACAAGACAGCACAACAGAGCAATACTGAATACTGGACTATCTAACTGTTATCCTGTTCATCTAAATCCAGCCAAGAACTGCAGAGATAAGATGTGTTCCATGACCTGGCTGAAAGAAGTGCCGAAGAGGAGTGCTGTAGTGCACTGCACTACTTTGTAGATGGCACTTTAGTTAAAATGCTATGAAGCCTTATGACTCAAAGCAATATGCATAGCTGAGATATGTGAGTGAAGAGACGCTTTTGACAAGTCCAGCCAAATGCAGAGTTAGTCAAATACGTCTTTAAACAAGATGGTTCGTTCTGCTTTACAAAACATATGCACTCGAGAAGTCTTGGTCATTTCTAAAAAGTGAATTCCAGATAACGCCACTCAGTTGGGACAACTTAAGATTACTTTTATGTATGTCACTGCTGTTTAAAGTCTAAATATTTCTCCATACGTATCTAAGATGTTATGTTTTTAATTTATGCTACACACAAGGCTGAAAAGTAGAATGAAAAGTACGAAGTTTCCCTATGATTCAATGACTTTTGTTTCATGATGACAATTTGCAACAGACCTACCAAAACTGAAATGTGATCTGTTTCATTGCTTCAGAAAAACATTTTAAAACTATTTTCACTTTTAAAATTAGATAGCATGAAATTATCTACGAAAGTTTCACCATCTATAAAACAACATTTTTTTCATCTTTTCTTGCTGAGCTAACGTCCTGACCCTAAAACCACAAGAAAATACAGGTCCTCACGTGTTCGAAGGGATAACGGTGTTTTAAGTAAATTTCTGATCCTGCAGATCACCCACATTACACTACAGAATTGAGCATAAAAAAAGCTCTTAAAACATCAACCTCATAACAATTACATACTCACCAGGAAAACTGACAAAGCTAAATATAGGCACTTTAAAGAATATTCTGCTTGCTAAAGTAAAGCAGCAAGCTGTCTTGGAAGAACAGACACTTACAGTGACAAATGATACTGCAGAAGGATCTTGATATTGAACTAGCAATGTCTCTACTGGAAGCTGAATTTTCGGTCGACTTTTGATGCGCTTATTCAGATGAACCAGCAGCTCCATGACCTGACAGGAAGAAAAAAAACCAAAAAAACTTGAAAGAACCACCATTAATGTTACTACTTTGGGGTCGAATCATCAAGCTCAGTCCATTGGCATTAGGCAGGCTTAGTGTAAGCAAATCAGGCCTGCTCTAACTGATTATTTAATCTGTAAGAAAACAGCAGCCATTATTTATAGTATTATCTTGAAACCATTCCAACATGTCTCAAATCACTGCTAAGACAAACACACAAGTCCCAAACCACGCCACAATCAATAACATCCATCAACAGAAATATCAGAAAGGATTACTGAAGACAACCAGTTCTTTCCATAGTTTGGTTACTACCTGTCAAAACTGACTCTGGCTTGGAAATATGCATTGCTGCTCTACATTGAGCTGCAGCATAACTCCAATTCACAAAACAGACAAAAAAAAAAAAAGAAAAAATCCCCACCCATAATAAGGTTACCAAATAAGTGTATGAGAACTGTTTGGAGCCAAACATTACAGAACTGAAATCCTTCAAACAAGAGGAGAAGTCAACAGGAGTGCTGTGACTGTCAGGCAGAAGCAATGTGCAGCCCCTCCCGGGCAGGCAGTGCCTCAGCAGCAACGCCAATGGGAACAGGCAGTTGCTCAATGGGAATGACCCTGGGCTCTGATATTCCGTGAGCAAAACTGGGGTCAGAGTGTGCTGAAACAAGAGGTGCACTGTGGTATTCCCTTATGATGAAGACTATCAAGTAGAGAAGTTGGGGCCCAGAGGGTTTGTACAGTCTTTATCCTCAAAGGTTTTTCAAGACCCATCTTGACAAAACCTTCACCTTCATCCTGAACTGAACTTGTAATGGACTGTTTTAAACAGATTGGTCTGGAGACCTCCTAAGGTCCCCTCCAAGATGAATTATACCATGATTCTACAATCCCATTAGGCAGTTTCTTAGCATCAGCAAAGCGTCATTTGTAAATCCCCGGAAGGAGGTACCATAACTAAATGGAGGAAATCAAAAAACTACATGTGCTCTAGAACAATTACCGATTCTGAGAAATCACACTGAACATCTGCATCTTGCTTGCAAATTTCATAACATTCTCAAAGAAGGTGGTGCAAAAAATGGAAGTGACGCTAGATGAAGTCAGTTCAGTTCCAGTAAAACCAGTCAGAGACAGTCCTAGATTCATGTCAACTTCAAGCAATTCAAGTCAAAAAGCCAGAGTGTCCTGTATTTTTGATGGACCATTGCCTTGGTCATAATATGCTGAAAAAGCAGCTAAATTGCTGTCACTGAAGTTCGTAAGGGAAACTGCAGAGCCATACGTATGCTGAGCCGCATATGAGAAGCCTCTTGGACACCACCTTTACATCCGCTCCATGACTAGGTACCAAACAAAATAACATCCAGCTGTAATCCAGAGAAACTGCAGAGCTGACCGCAAGCATGTGATTGAAAACAGAGAGAAACTGACAAACTAAGTAACACTGACAACTACCAAATTTTGCTGCTGTAAATTTATTGCAACAGTTACAAATTCATAGTATTTTAGAGAGGAAAAAAACCTGTCTGCACAGATGTCTTTGAGAAAGGGTAGGAGATACTAAGACAGAACTCAAGAAACGTGTTCAGATTACCAATGGTGGCTGGTAGAAGAAGATGCGGC
Organism: Cnemophilus loriae; assembly: GCA_013397755.1. Taxonomy (NCBI): domain Eukaryota; kingdom Metazoa; phylum Chordata; class Aves; order Passeriformes; family Corvidae; genus Cnemophilus; species Cnemophilus loriae. The sequence continues at coordinate 25,941 of VZTF01003812.1, read as the reverse complement.
TGGATTTGGGTATGTGTGAGGGTTTTGCTCATGTCCTGTTCCACTAATCATTAATGTCAAACAAGTGCACTAAGAATCTCATCGGCAGTACTCTTCAGACCTGACTCAAGCAAATGTCTGCACTTTTGACTTCTGTCGTTTTTGCTGGCCTCACATGGGTTGCATTTAAAGTGACAACAATATCCAGTCTGGTACAAATGCTGCCAGTGCAAAAACACTTCTTAGAGCTCATCTGAAGAAGCAGAGTCAATGTACCCTGGATTAGTTCTTCGTGCGACACCACCAGGACAACTGATTTCATAGAAGACATCCTAGAGTAAAATCTAACTTATTTGTCAAATCACGGCCTGAAAAGGGATTATTTCGTCAGCCTAAATGGATTAAGGAGGTATAGGCATTACAAGCTTATCTCCGTAGTTAGACGACATCCTACATCTGAAAACATATGAGGGCAAAGAGTTCAAACCACTGAATGTTGCAGAAATAGTGACCTAATAGTCATTAAATTAGGGGCTGCAATAAAACCAACAAAGGAATACATAAAGGCAACAGGAACAAAAAGAAAATTTAATTTCTTCTTTTTAACTCTAGCAGTACAAGCTTGATGACAAAGTTAGTCTGGGGAGTCAAAGTAAAATTAGAACATAATCAGTCCTTCTGGTGTACTTGTGAACTAAACTACGCCTCTAAAGTTGGGTGAAAGAAGTCTTTGAACAACTGTAATGCTCTACACTCAGCGGTATACTCACAACACACAGATGTTCTTATTTGCTCATATCTCTACTGTTAAAAGCTACACTGTCAATTAAATTAAAATTATGTAAGTTTTTAAACCATGGTTAACTATGTTGGCACACTTTTTTTATTGCTGTTGGTGGTGGGTTTATGGGTTTTTAACCACAACAATCACTGGGGAAGAGATATGACATCGGGCGTCAGTTTTGTCACTGGTAGTAGGAGTCACTGGGTTAATAAAGAGTTTGCCCTTCTGTTTCCATTCTATTTCATTTATTAGCTTTATCAGATCAGCTTTCCAATCACATGAGTGCTCACATTAAAAAATACATGTCTTCATTTTGCTTATATTGCCTTAACATGATTTAAGCTGGTGTTGAACAACAGGCACATTCTGAGTTATCCCCCAGGCAAAATCAGCAATGGAAAGTTAGGTATTTGAAAAGGTAACAGAATTCTTAGCACATTTTCCCACCACATTAACAACATTTACAAGCAAGAAGATTGACAAGCTGAGTTCCAAAGTAAGTAATGGAAAAGGGGAACGTGCACACGGAAGAGATTTACTTGCAGGTTATACCCTACATAGTAAATGTTCACTGCTATCAATTAGAATAAAAAACTGACAGTCTTCCCGTCATCTCTGTCTCACTGCTAAATTATTTTGCTATGTGAAAAATATCAAATTAAAAAAAAAAAAATCAACATATACAGAGCCTTCTTGCTACATTTGGAATTTATTATGAAAACAGAATACTGAAAAAGTCAAATGCCCTTCACTGATATGGCAAGTGCAGAATTCAGGGTAATCTACATGGCTGCAATGAATTTGACAAATATCAAAAAGTACATGGAAGTGCTATAATTGCTTGTATTATTATCATCTGGTGTAGATGAAAACCAATAGTTTAAACACCTAAAAGGAAGAAGAAATGCACTGTATTTCATTACTCATTCTAAGGCAAAAACTATTAACAGTACTACTACTACAATACACCCTAAGTAGACAGTGTGATTTCAATAGGCCTCTTAAAATTTAATTTTCAAAAGACTAGTCCTCCCTCTTTCCTGAATCTTCCAACACTCCAAAATAACTGACAACACATTCCAGCTTAGAGAAAAAAGATCATACAAAAATACCCTAAGAAATTTCACCAGCTGGTTAAATGCCTTTCTTCACAGCTTCGAGCACACATGGTAAGCAGTTATTCAGAAGAACAGCCCATCTGAGCTGGAGTATCCGTCCTTCAGCACAGTGGAATGGCGTGACATCTATGGATCCACTTTCATGTAATCACTCTTAGGATCATCTTTTGTGCAGAACTTTGAGAAAAATCTATGTTACAGTTACTTGCAGGTTCTGAAATCTACTCATAAATGCAGTGACAGTATGATCATTCCCCTATTTCTACAAGACAGAGGGACTTATAAAAAGCTTCTTTTCCACCACTAACCCCCAACACTTTATCTGCACTCTGCTCCAAAATGTTCCAGTCTACTCCTATTACCAGACCTAAAATCTAATGCAGAGAACTGAATTCCCCAGTTACATATTAAATTCCACCTCTGAAACTGCTTGATCCTTGCTCCTATGCCTGGTTACAGGCAAAAACCAAACAGTTTTGGTCATTCAGGTAAGCATTAAGGTACCTGAATAAATTCTGTGACAAAGCTGTCTTTTGTACCAAGGAACTGAATTTTTTCAGGTAGGTATCACAGTCCATCTTCAAAACTACTTGGTTCTTGCCCTTATTCCAGTTATCAGCCAAGTGAATAACATCAATGAGTATGGCTTCACAGTATTTTGTGCATAGAAGCAAGCTTGCTTCATATGTCCCCTAATTCAGGTGGAAGCACGACACTCCTGGAAGCCAAGGCAACTGTCCCTATGGCAGCAAGCCTTGGTCCCAGGCTAACTCAGAGCTAGCTGGCCTCAAGTGGAAACAAATGCAGCCTCCACACATGTGCAAAGCCCGTGCTGACACAAGCATTGACTGTTTTGTTTAAGCTCTAAGAGGTGTAATGAACCAATCCTCTATTAGGGTCATGATAATTTTTCCTCAAAGAGTAATTTTCTCAACAGAGAACATCCAAGCATAGAAAAGCATGATACATCATGGGCATTTCCTTCTCCTTGATCACAACAATGTATCTTTACGGCAAACTGAATCCTTACCTTTTTGCGAACTCCTTCCTGTGTGCTGGACAGCTTGAGGAGAACAGGGGGTAGGAATTTGGAAATAATGTTCTGTAACTGCTCATCTGTTTCTGCATGGCCAAGACGCAAGAACACACGCTCCAGTTGATCTACAATTAATTAAAGAAAAAAAAAATGAAAAAGAGAAGCTGGTTGAAACTCCAAATTCCTGTAGCAAGAAAACTTTTTCTGAACATCCCCTAATGGACTTACAAGAAATGCAGCACAATGTTATTAGAGTACATATATCTCAACAGCACTCATCACAGATTTTTAACACTGAGAAAACTATTGACAGTAGAAACCAGCCTGACGGCATCCAGTACTAGCCTTCACAAGTACATGGAGACCACTCCTAGAAAAGACAGAAGCAATTGAGGCTACCTTTGCATGCACAGTCCACACACCTGAAAGCACAAGAAACAAGCTAGAGTGAAAAATCAGTTCTTTTGAAGCTTCAGACAACTGTTCCAGGCTAAATTTGATACTCACAGGTCAGAGTTACAGAATTATTCGTACAATATTTTGACACAGGCTAACCTGTCCAGCACCCATCCACTGGGGCACTTAGGTCTCCTAGAAAATCTGAGCAAATGTTGGCTGAACCAGTTACTTGTTCGTTATAATCAGCTGATCTGTTTTCAAAAAGACTGCACTATCATCAACAGGAGTAAGAACACAAGAATGAAATGTAGGACATGCTTTTGTGATCCTATTATCACTCTATGAAGTGGCTGGAGTGTTTTAATTCACCTTCCTCTGGCCAGCTGATCTACTCTCCAAACCCAGAGGAACAAACAAAAAATCACGTCAAGAAAACAGATGACACCAAAATCTTCTGTCAATAGCTCAAGTGCAAAGGCTGAGGATCATTTGTTTTTATAAAAACAAGGTAAGAAGCCCTTATTTTAAGTGCCAGCACGCAGCTGCCCCACTAGCTACACCAGAAGCAAGGCAAAGCCTCCCCAGCAACAGCAGCATTCCCAATGGCTGAACCCAGAAGAGTCCTTGTGCACAGGATCAGGAGCATCTGTTTTTCGTCCTGCAGCAGTGAAGGCCAGACCCACAGGCAGCAAAGAGACCCAATGCTTCTGAAGGGCTAAAGGTCTTAAAACATCCTACAAGGAGGAAATCATTCCCCCAAAGACTAATCTAAAGTGACCTATAGCAAGCTGAGATTGGAGAGAGACCAAGAAGAGGCCTCCGTCAGCAGAGGAGGATCATCAAGCTGGCTGTAAAGGACTACAGTGGGGAAAAAAAAGAAAAAAAGCACTGGTACAGGGCAGCAGGAAAGACTGAGATGAATGAATATGGTTAGAACCAAAGCGAACAAAAATGCTGAAATGTAAATACAGCTCTAAGCAGCAAACCTATGATGATTTAGCTTCAGAAGCCTTTACTGTTCTATTTTTAAAACCTGTGCTATCCCTGCATTCATAGCATCATTCCTCCTCTGCCAGATGCAGATTAAACATAAACATACCACTTCCAAGACTTCATTTTCTGCTGAGCAAATATGACAGGCAGCTGAACAGATGGAGGATGATGAAATTTTACTGTCAAGGAAACTACAAGCAAAAACTCTGCAGCATCTATAAAGTAAACTGAAGATAGGAGTCAACCTCATTTGAGACAGATTCCACAGACCACTCAGGTTGTCAGCTAGTCAATGGCTTCATGACACTTATCTCACTTTCAAAAAAATCATGACATTTGATTTCTTTTCACCTTCCTTTTTGTGTCATCCTTCCCCTGCCCCTCCCATCCCAATGATCCCCCATTCCAGGACCTCCCTGGTGTCTCACTACCCTGCAGGCGGTAAGGGACTACTGAAATCACATCAAGCAGCTGGAATAACTCAAACAATGAATAAAAAGTATCAAATCTTTCCCCTCGGACCTAGAACTCCAGGAGAACACTGCAGATCCATCATCCTCAAGCAAGTCAACCGAGGAACCTTCTCAGCATGTTCTTTCACATAGCAACAGATCAGATACAAGTGTAAGGAAACACAACTGAAGTTAGTTCTAAAGCCATTTGTTCCTAGTCACCGGACTACATACACACCTTCTGAAAGGCAGAGAAAACACTTTGCATGTGCACTCAGGAAATGCAGCAATGCACTGAATTGCAAGAACCTGCCCCATTTCCCGCCTCCTCCATTATTCTCTTGTTTCAAGCAGCAGCAACCAGAATGGTGGAAATAATAATAATATCAACAGCAATAATAACAGGAGATAATAATAACAGAGATCAGGAGGACAAAAAGCTACCCCCTTCTTTACGCTGCCTGTGAGAAGTTTATTACTTTTCTCATATCTCTGCCGCAAAGTCAGTTAAGTCCTAATACTGTCATCAGATATTCGTCCCTTAACTGTAATCACGACAAAACTCTTCAGCAAATTCAAGGATACTGGCCACCTGAATGTAGTTTAAGAAACTGGTCAGGAGTTTGTCAGAGCACCCTCCCATGCTGCTGATGCAGGCTGTATCCATAGCAGTGGGACAGAAACAAAGAGCTATAAAACCTCCCAACTATTGTACATCGAACATTTTCTCCACGGTTTTTATTCTACTAACAATTAAGACCATTTCTCAAGCTGACAGCATTCATTACAGGAAAGCATAAACACTGGAGATTTAAAGCACCACACACAACAGTTCAGGAAAGTAACTGTGGATGAAGTATCTGGGTCTCAGATGCTGTGTCCTATCGTCATGTGTGCTGCAGACCTCCCGGCTGGCACAGGCAAAGTGTCTTTCTCTCCTTTATGTCTCTTCACAGCCTCCACTCAGCCTCAGCCAGCAAGCAGACCACTATGCACCAGACACCAAGCAAGACAAACAGTTTGCTCGCAACTGGTCTCACTTCCCCACATCGTGCATTTCCCAAGTTTTTAAGTACAAAGCTAAAATCTTCTCCATCTGATTTTACAGCCCCCACTGCCAACTGAAAAACCGCACAATTGCAATTTTAAGAGCTTATCTGATAGCAAAAATAAGTAAAGCAAGATGTCTAACTTGCTTTTCTACATACCAAGGAGGGTGGGAGGGGGGTGGAAAGGACAAAAACTGTCTGGAAAAAGCCTTAGCAACTGAAAACCAGTCTTAGAAACATATGTGTGCCACAGCTATGACAGTTAGCATTTTACTATGGATTAAAAAACACAACACAACAAAGAATAAGGTGAATGAGTAAGAAAACTGATAAGTAGCTTTACTCTTAAAATACATACAACAAAGTCCATGCAGAATTTGAAACAGTTATTCGTGTATTTTGGCACAATCACTTCTTTTCATGCTGCTGTGCAGTACTTTCACACAAAATGCCAATTTTGTGGCACTTTCTTGAGGAAAAAAATGGTGTTTATAAGAAGACAAAGATAAATATGGAGAACCAAACAATAGGCATTGCATATGAAGAAGACAATTCCTTTCACTGTATGTAAAAGAAACAAAGGGACAGAAAAACAAGATATATCTTCGTATCCCTACTTTCAACACCAGTGTCCAACTTGTGTGAACTGACATGGTGTATTTGGAATCTGCAATTCCCAAGTTACTATGGCAATGCAGCTACCTATCTGTGAGAAAATGCATGTTTCACTCCCGGTTCTTTCCAATCTCCATTTAAGACTACAAGGAGAAATACAGGTTTTAGCACTTAACCTTGCAAAGACAAAAAAGAAAAGAATCGCTTTCAAAACACAGATAATGAATACAAATTCTACAAAAAAGCCACATTGGCAATGAGACAGTAACTTCCAAATCCTGCAATACCATCCATAAAAGGACCAGAGTTATTTTAAGTTTTGTTACTTCAGAACTGACCTTGTGGTCACCCAAGGTAACAGTAAAATCCCACAGCCTGCTCACAGACAAAACATGCCCTTTCCTTCCATTTGGCAAATATTAACAGGGAGCTCGTCAAAGAGAACTGAGAGAAAGACACAAACAGGATAAAAATATGGATGAAGAGTGAAATAGCTACCTCAATAAAGCCAAGAATTCAAATAGTTTACCCTCATTATTTTAATTAAAAAAAAAAAAAAGGAAAGAAAATAACTGGATTTACTGAGGTATGCCACAGTTTATCTGCATTTTTATCACAGAAATCTCTCAGTTCAGCCAAGCACAGTTCCATTTCAAATCAGCTCCATGTGGCATTTATAGATATTATATAGAGCACACCCGTTATTCCACACAGACCCCTCGGCAACACACACTGGTGTAGCAGAGTATCAAGTAAAACACACATCCTTCCTTTTATGAAAACTGGCTCAAAAAACTGCTGGGGCTAGGACATGTCAAACTAGCTGTACTTCCTAGTTTGACTGTTAACCACATAATATCTGAGGAACTAAAAAGAGTGTCAGAGTCCTCTGCAAAACAGAGCAGATCTGTGCAGGAAGTCAGAATTTATCTTCACTTTCCTGAGAAGTATCAGTTTGACAGATTGGTGGAGTTGCTACAAAATAAATAATTTCTACAACCGTTTCAGTAAATCAGACAAAAACCCCTGAAACTTTCCTCCATTACCTGAACTCTGTAGAACTATGACATGCACAAGCATTCCCTCACATTTTCTCCAAAGGGCCCTACATCAAACAAAGAGTCCTGGGCAGAAAAGCATTTCAACTTCACCTCCCGGATGTCAGGGGTAGTTTCAGGGGCAGGTTCCTGCTAAAGCAAAAGCTCTAACACACACCGTTTTGTCTCTCTAGAACTAAGCTATTGCTTCAGCATTATTACACATGCAGAAGAAAAAATAAAGTTCTCATCTGCTGTGCGACTACTAAAATAGGCGTCAAATTCTTGTTCAAATGGTATTAGGCTCTGGGAGAAAATATATCTAGTATGATTATAGCAGCAAACAGTGAGTCAGGATTTGCTGGTGCTATTCCTGACTCTACCAGTAACCCATTGTGTGCCTACAACCAAAAAACTTAAGGGAGCACTTGTACAAATAGGCCAGTCACCAGGTTGTTTTACAAGATCTGCCTGGAAACGGCTAGGAAGGCCTGTTGGAAGGGGGATATATTATGGGTTTTTCCCATTCTGTTCTTTCATTTTGCAGAAAAGCTTACGTAAAAGCTTGACTAATACACCAGAACCCAAATAATTCGCAACATGCCAGGCACACGTTCTTCATCTGAATGGATGAATACTATTGCTCAAGATTAACTTGCCTCTCTTGCATCTGAACTCTTATGGCTTTAGGGCCAATTTACTGATTTTGCATTAACTTTTAAACCGGCATATCTTATGCTGCCTTCACACAACTTGCCCTCTAAAATGAGAAGCATCCCTTACACAGCATTTACACAGTTTCTGTGTTTGACTGGGGCTACAGATGAAAGCTTCCTACAGCCATATGAAAATAAAGCAAGGAAATCTGGTTTTTCAATCTAAAACTAATGGTAACTATTCTCGTTATTTTAGGACTAGTCATCATCCTATAAAAGGAAGGACTTCTTTCCAAATATGCTGAAATTTATCTATTTGAATACATCAAAAGACAGCAAGCCCATATGAAGGCTTTGTTTCCCTCTCTTTCTCTACCCAAAGTTACTCTTTTTTCCATTAGCTTTAATTATTTTTTTTATTTAAGATTACAGTACTTTCTATTCAGCAACAGAGAGGTACCAGGAAAAAAACAAACTAAACAAAAAAAAATTCCAAAAAGAGATTCCTCCCCCCACCCAAAGAAAAAAGACTTCTTAGCAAAACAAAAAAACTCTCTCATTTTTGAAGGATTCAGTGGTCAAATAACCTGAATGACATCATGTAATTATTAACATGAATCTCAGTCTAGGGACATTTGTCTTCTTAGCCCAGCTTAACAGAAAGGGCTGTGTAACAACAGGCACATGGCTGAGGACCAGTTTTTTTGCAGGATCAGATCTGGAGCCTGGAAAGTTAGATTATACACAGATAAAAGCCAAGGAGTTACAAGGAAGAGATCTCACCCTGATTGGTTTCACCAAGGGGAATCACGCTAGCATTGTAAAACGAATAACAGAATCTCCTGGATGACAGCAGCAGTGAGAGCTTTCACTGTCCTTACATCAATTTATCCCAGTTGTCAATGGAAAAAATAGCTTGGCATCTGGGTCCTCCAGTTCTAGGATGAGTACAGGATCAAGATTCTTCTCTACTCCACCATGGGACCTTGGCTACATAAGGGACATCCCCACCATTATCATATGCCTTGCTCCACTTAGAGTAGTTCCAGTAACACCTAACAAAGAATCAGGATGTTGTCTACACAGAAGCTTACAACAACAACAAAACAAAACAACAAAAAACCAAACAAAAAAACACGAAGAAATAGCACACAGAAATGCTTTAGTACTGAAAGCCAATAGTGTTCAAATATGCTCAAAGTATTTCTTCTGCCCTTCCTCTCTGACGACTGCCAAGTACTATTTCAGGGCAACCAAAGGCCCTCTCATTCGGCTGAGTCATATGCTATCTTGCTATTAACTCCTCAGAGATAAGAACCAGCTCTATGCCAGGACAGGAAAAGCAAGGGAAGAAAAACCGCTTTTTTTCAAGTTCCATAGGCTTCTCTAAAGAGCAGCTGATCGAGTGCTTGCTTTCCCAGAGTCTCCGAGAAACGGTTTTGGAGGTGACAAGAAGGCAGGGCCGAGCTCCGCCGTCCCGAATGCTCGGCGGCGGCACCTCCGGTCATGTGCCGAGCGCCGCAGGGGCGGCCGCGATGCGCTCTCGCACCAACCGCCCGGCACAGCACCTCGGGGCCTAGGGGGACCCGCCCCTGGACGTGCCAGCCCGCGCTGTATTCACACCGCTGATGTGGTTCAAACACGGCGGTCGCACGACGCAGGGCGAGAGCACCGACGGGCAGAGGCGCTGCCGCTCGCGCCCGTTCAGGAGCGGTGGGCGGAGGCCGCTCCCCCCGCGCCCGGGCTCCCGCCGACCCCAGGCTCCGTCCCGGCCAGGAGCCGCGGCCACCTCCCCGCAAGGTCACGCAGCCGGCGAGGGACTGCGCAGCCCCGCTGTCCGCGGAGGGGCCTGGGATGCGGGAGGTGCCGCTACTCCCGGTTTCCGCTTCCCGAGATGGCCTCCCAGGGCCGGGCCGGCCCGGCCCCGCTGCCGTCACCGCCCGGCTGGGCCGGGGGCCGGGCCCCACCGCAGAAGAGACCCGCTGCGGGGAAACGCCGGGTCGCCCATCCGCTCGCTCGCCCGCCCGCCAGCCCCCACTGCGAGTCCCTGCGCCGCGAGCACTTACTGAGCTCGTCGTGGT